>JAPYZF010000267.1:0-109092 GCA_030523045.1 Meteorus cinctellus | reverse complement strand
ATCACATTTTTGTCAACCTCAGCTTCGCTTCGGCCGACAATTACATGTGATCTGAGACATTTCTTACTTTCCTGCCCTAGGCGTGTAATATACTATTTCTCCAAGTTTTTTTATATCCAATTTATGTTTCTTAATATAAAAAAAACTAGTATTTTTCCCCTGAGAATACCCAAGTTACCATAGCAACCGCAGCGGTGGTGGTACCAATTCTCTGATTTCCCTCCAATTTCACAGTCCTGCCGTGTTTGTTTACATCGTTGAAAAGTTTTGCTGATTTATAATTTATTGAACAATTACTCAGCTATGTTACAATTGATATTGTATGTATGGATCTTAGGGTACGAAAAAAGTTCCTCGAATGGGATTTACCATCTCTGCATCTGTGTCAATTGAGTGAGGTTAAGTCGGTCGTATTTTTATTTTGTTATTTTGCTGAGGAAGAAACCGTGTTTTCCAAAAGCTTTGGTAATCTCAAAACAGAAATGCTAGTTTCTTTACTACAAGGAAAAATTTCCCGAGTGGAAAAAAACTTTTTTTTCAGTGTAGACTTGAAAACTTGCTGTAAATAACATTGAAGTACTTATATCTTATTTCACAATGATAAAACCAACGAGAGTCTAATCTTGAAATCTCAACTTTAATACTATTTTTCATTGTAAGCACTTCTATCTCTAACATCATAAGATCATGACTGTCTCAAAAGCAATAAGAAACTCCTAAAAACTCCAAAATATTTTTGCCGTGCGCCTCTTTGCAATTATTGGAAATAAAACGATTTCATTATTCAGAACGAATAGTTAGTCAATGCTGCACGTAATATTACACAGTACTAGAGTTCATTCTGGAGTATTTTTCACATTTTAAAATACAAACCGCGAACACAAATGTCGGAGACAGTTTTGAGAGGGGCGTGAAGTGAATGCAAGCTCTACGAGCAACACGTGGACTTATACTCGTCGATCATAATTTCCATTATAATTTTTTTAGAAACAGAATGTTTCTGAATATAGTTGAGCGATGCTACGTGATCTTACATAAGTCTTGATGATCTTGATGATTTCACGTATAAGTTGGGTCGACTATTCTTATACTGAAAAATCATTTTTCATAAATTCACGGAAGAATTATTGTCGGAGTGTTTTATATTGAAAAATTCCTCAATAACATTATTCAGTGCCATTATTGTAATATTTATCAAGATTCATTTAATTTGGTTGTTGTTGTATATCCGTCGAGTTCCAGTCCTGCGTAATAGGTGTACCATATCGATATTGATCTTCAACGTATGTGAATAGAAATAACGCAAACAAGAAAAACAATAAATAAAATTATAATACCTGAATAATATCACACGAAATTGTTCATCTAATTTTTCTATTCGATTTTTTCGAGAGCGCATTTAATCTGGAGGATTGAGTTTACAATTGTACGACACATGAAGAGAAACTGAAATTCAATACAGAGATAAATTACAAAAGCATAAGTGAAACATCGCAGTACAGTACTTGAGTTGAAAAAAAAGTTATTGTGGCAGAGTGAGAAATATTCTGACAGTAAAAAAATAACGCTGCATTTTGAGTGGGCGTTGGCGTCTCAGCACCGCACGCAGAGAATCAACTGAGAAGAGTAAGAATGAAGGGTGGACACACCTTGTCGAAAATATATTCCTCCAACCATGATGTATGCAAGACGGAAGAAACGAGACACGAAAGTTTCGGTTGAGAAGAAATCTAAATATAATCGAATATAAATGGCCTTGTTTCAAGTAATAATTATAATTACGATCATCTGCACCGAGCTGCAATGGAAACAATTGAATTGTTGTGTGCATAATTATATTTATCTAATTTCTTTTACGATAAACCATTGCATAAACATAAGCTACACTATTTTCATAAACGACGTCAAAGATGAATAGCAGATAAGAAATTTAACATGTTTACTCATAATAGTTGAGTCAACGAAAAGCACTAAAAAATTTGAATAGATAGCACAGAAAAGAGCGAACCGAAGCGATCCCAAAGGAGTATTGAGAGTTGAGATTGCCAAAAAACTTACTGTGTTGTCCTCTCACAGTTATCGCAACTGCAATCGGCTTCCGCGATGATAAGCAATGTCATAATGTATGGTCAGAATAAATTTTCTATTTTCAACCATTGAAAAATAAATTATATTCAACCCCAAATCCAGAATAGTTTAGACTACAGTCACGAACATTCAAACACTAGATGGCCAATGGAAAAAAATGTGTGTGGATATTTTTCATTGATAAAAAGTAAGTAGTAATAAACTTATGGAATCCTTAGAAAAGAAATAAAGAATGGTAGAGATACAATCGAATGTTCAGTTGTATACATAGGTAGTGCACGCAATACAGTGCTATACATTGAAACAATATGAGTGTCCGAGTTGTTTTGTATTCAGGCATTCTGACGCGAGTTACTAAATTGGATACATGGAAAAAAGTACAGTACTGTATCAGGATATCCACTTGTGAGCTGGGTGTTTCTATATCGACTTGGCGAGTATATTTGCAAGCCACACAATTATTATCATTGTCTTAGTAACTAGAACAACGAAACAAAATCCACTCTATTCAGATATGTCAACAATTCTGGGATGATGACATCAATCTGGATAAAAAATGTCCAATACCATTTAGGTGAAAAATCAAAAGGTGATCACGGGAAAATTTAACTTTTTTGGACGTTTATATCGCTGTAACTATCATGAATGAATCGATGTAAGAGAATTAAAAAGGTCTGTTGGCGGTTGAACGAAATTTTAATTGGAAGAACATTTTTTCCAACAAACAATTTCTATATAAACGATTTTCGAATTTTATTTATTCGTTACTGTTTTATAGCACTGCAAATGTAACATAATTTGCTTGTACTCGTTAGTATACATTACTATTAGCCCGGTAATGTAATTTTTTTTGTTTAAACATAAAAAAGAATTGTATGCTCACACAAATGCAAGGTCCCCCCCCCCCCCCCCAAAATGTAACATTTCAATGGACTAATTGTTATCGATTGAGAAGGTGGAAATTTTGTACTTGAAATAAGTATTGTTGATATAAAAACGATGAGTAATTACTTAACTCCTGATAAATAATTATGAAATCAAAAGTTTTCGTTCATTTTTTCTTGTTAAGATCAACTCATATTATATGTTAATAATATTCCAGAACTATAAATGAATATTCAATTAAAACAATCACCGGTCATATGGAGAAACCAGTAAGCAAATACTAATATTCATCTATGGAATGTAAACAAACGATTCCCTTTAGCTGTGACCAAGATGATCAATCATGAAATGTTAATCAATTTTCCATTATTCATGAAATTCTTCCTCAATTACGATTTTTGCCAGAATTTGAATTTTTGATTGAACTTTACAGATTCTTGATTTTCTAATATGGTAAATGAGCACAACTGATATAGTGAAACGAATTCAAACCCACAAATATCATTCAGGAATTCAGAGAGTCATAAGAACCATCAATGCTCCCCTGAACTGAAAGACATCAAGTTCAGAATATAAAAGAAGCAGTCGAGGGGAGAAAATGAGACTACGAAAAATTATAAATTGGACACGCTGAGAATAATGATTACTAGTTATTTTGTTATAACACAATGTACCACATTCAATCAAGGTATTGAATATTCTGAATACGGAGAAAATTACCGTTGATAGCTCTGCAGGTGAAAAATGTCAATAATATTCTTTCATTTTATTTATTCATCTTTTGATTTCATAGCACGTGCTACAGTCGACAACAATTTTCGTTTACAATTGTAGTTCAGCGTTGACAAATTGCCAAGTGATGGCACTTAAATCTATTTATATATTTTCGTTGTTGACGGTCTATATATATATATAGCAATGTTTATGGTTGCGGCGAGGCAAATGAATAAGAAAGATAACGAGTTACGGAAGAGATTGCGAACGAGTGAAAGGGATGCAATACGAAGACGTGAATCACGCCTGAGGGACACGAGGATACAACTGACTACAGAGTTTGTACATATTTAATATATATATATGTATATATGTATATGAAGACGATCATGACTATGTATGTATATCTTCGCACGAAACGGTAGCCAACGCGTGACTGCATGCAACTGGCCTTTGCACCTGCGGGCGACGTGGTGAACGCGCAACCACGACGATAACGACCCTTGCAATCACGCCTGCCCCTTCTGTCTTTTATCATTATTCTGACTATTTTCACTCCCACCCTAATCTACTAATCAACCCTCTCTACATTGATACACAGAGATGTTTTGAGTGTTTGCGAGAAAAAGAAAAAAATACATTTGCGTTCCCTAATTTAACAACAACTACTTGAACGTTTTATTTTACTTGTTTATCATTTGATATATATTCCTTATTTTTTCTGATAGTAGATCATGATTGAATTATACGATAGTAAAAGAAAATTTTTTTTCTTTGATTCGTGCCAATTCGTCACAGTTGGGTTGATTTTGGGGGAAGATAAAATATATTGAAAATCATTGTCCACCAATATCGATTAATCATCTTCACTACTTGGTTCTCTGACAGTTTTTTTTTCCTTTATTCATTGATTATATACTCGAACACTGCCAACAGACCGTGAAAATGACAGCCACAGACTTTTATTCAACTTGAAGAATTTGTTTGACCTTGTTGGCATGAAAAATAATGATCGTAAGTAAGGAAATCGAGCGCATTTTTAAGCAAAGGTGAGTGTGTGTATGTGTTTGTGTATGTATGCCCAGCCACCTGAAAAATTCAGTGGATTGAGTGTCGTTGCACTTGACTTGATGCTTCGAGCGTGAAATTTTATATGATTTGAAGATAATAAAAAGTACGTGAGATATCTTAAGAAAGTCAATAAATGTTTTTCTCGACTGAACTCTACTCGGAATACTGCGAAAATATCACATGAGTTTATTTTATATATAGATTGGTGAGTGTACATACCATATCGTTATTTTTTTATCGAAAAATCAATTTTACGATACTGTATTCACCATTCCACTCAGTGCACCGTGGAAGTGCAGTTCATTGCATAAAGGCGTGAATTAGTGAGGGGGAAAAAAAATTGTTGCCATACTGGTACTGATACAGTTACTGAAGCGAATGGATTAGGAAAAACTCAAGTGAACCACTGGAATGATTTCAATGTGAATATTAGAATTCCAATGAAATATAGAAAGTTTTTCTACATGCTTATTATTATCATTATTGTTATTATTGTTATCATTATCATTATTATTTTGTCAAACCGAATGAAAGTACGAGAAATGACTATGTCTCTATCGCAGATGAGAATGATCTATTTAAAATGTAGACAGTGATATCGTAATTTTGAATGTCGATTAATTTAATATAAGAGTGATCAATCAAAACAGAACAAAACGAAATACTTTGATATGATGAAAGGGCTCAATAAAATTGTAACAAGTTTAGGCGCGGCGATGAAACATTTATTCACAGTTCTGTTTAAAGAGAATTATAGCGATGATGAATGTGGTGAGCAACGAGAATTAGGAATTGCATATGGGCCAGACAGGAAATGCGCGACTGCTCATTGGTGTAATCTAAATTGTTTACTTCCTGATAAATACGCGCACAAATCTCCTCGCCTCTTGAAATTACGTCTCACTGCTGATGCTGCTACTTCATTGATGATTCTATTCTCATGCGCAATTTCATGCTTGCAAGAAGATCTAGCATGCCTCTCTCTTATTCCAAATCGGATTTAGCCTCAATTCAACATCTCGTCAATTAAGGGGTGGTCTAGCTCTCGTAAATTCGACGATTCTTTAGGATTTTTTTTTTTCAATGAAAGCAATGAACAATGTTATCCAAATTTTGTAGGTATATAAAATGACTTTAATTCTATACGAAAAAATTATAATTGAAAAAAAAAACAAATTTTAAGTAGGTAAGAAATGGTCCTTAAGTTGCCCTCCTCATAAATATGTAGCTGGGTCGTGAGCGAAATTCTGGCTCTTTCACTTATCTTCAAACAAAAACGAAAAACATTCTTTAATCAGTATGAATGTAGTTATCACTGGACGTAGGATTGAAAAAAAAAAATTAACAAAATGCCGCGTTGTTGAAATTTACATACAGAAAACAGACTGTTTTTTTCATTATTTTTGTTTGTGAAAATAAGAAGTATTCAACATAAAAACTTCTCTTCAGGTCCAGCGATAGGTTATACTGTACTGAATACCATAATAAAGTTTGAGACGAATGAGCCGACTTGTTTTTTTTTTTTTTGGCACCCACAGTGCAGAAAAAAAGTAGTTTCGAGATAAAAGAGTTTAAAGTTTAAGGTAGTATATTCTTAAATGAGTATACTTTCGAAATATTGAAAAAAAAATAATCTATTTTCGGACAATTCTACACCACCCCTTAAATAATTGTACTCATAACCTCATTAAAAAAGAATAATGTCATTTTTCATATTGTAAATTTATTCTCATCCATATAATATAAAAGGGTAAAATAGGATAAAGATAATGACGATGATTTGAAAAATTATTGCGCTGATGAAATAGAAAAATTAACGTGAACCTGTACTGTTAAACGCTATACTGAAATCTTTCCTCTCGAATGCATTCTAGAAGACAAGAAAAAGAAATAAGTTGCAGCAACAGAAGAGAAAACACGTTTCGAACATTTGCCAGCTGGTTGCTATTTTTTTTTTTTATCATTCCCAACCATTTATTTTTCTACGCAATACTGTTGTTACTGACAGTTCTTGGAATAATTGAATCATTTGGTTATTTACAGTAATTTCCAATTGTTCATTCACTTTGAACAATAATATCTCAGTGCTGTATATTTTTCATGATAATAACATCTTGTGATCAAAAATAGAGCAGATCTATGTCGGGAGAAACTAGATCATATTTTTATGTTTTTTATGACCTTAAACTTTATGTCCTTTTTCTCTGCGTTGACATTTTCTTCTCCTGGCCATACAGTCATGGTCAATTATATACTCGACTTGGCATGCCAACTGATTAAATATGAAGGGTATGGGTGACACGTGTTATACTTTGTCATTATTAGAATCATGTCAATACAACGGAAAATTGTGAGATAATTGAAGCGTGACGTGATCGTTATGACACTCAATACAAACACAAAATTAAAATATTATATGATTATATAAAAATTTATTTCACTTGTAAAAACCACACATTTATGTATTAGACCTGATTCTTTGCGAAAAATTTAAATTTATTACATTTCCATTTACCAATATAATAGGAACATAAATATTGTAAACTATATCTATGGTATGACTCATTTTTCAGAAAGTTTTCCAAGAAAGGTAGTAAAAAAAGTGAATGTATGGTAGTATGAAAATACGGATATTGCTCAAGAGTTCAAATAACGCGAACAAACTCAACATAAGAACTCCAAAATTCCGTCATATGCCTGAATTCGAGGAGATAAAAAAAAAAGGTAGATACATATTTAATATGCTGAGATAGAGAAAAGTTCACTGAGCCGACGTTCTCCATTGAAAGTGTCTGATGATGAGAGACCACTTTTGTGCTCAGCGCAAATTATCACGGGTCTTTGACACACAAAGGATAAGAGAACGAGTTAGAACAGTATTGAAGAGACTCGCTTATGCCTATCTATCCATGTGATTATTTTTCTTCAGACTGGTCGAGAAAACTAAGGAAATTTTACTACTCGTTCAGCTCCAGATGTTTTTCTCGATGCCCAAACCAATTCGAAATATTTACTCTTCGACTCTGAACAATTATCTCATATTTATGATGAAAAAACATCGTTTTCAATCTTCTTTTTGGATTAATTGCAATTGTGGATGTTATGGAAATGTGAATGAGATCAAATTCAATGACCACTAACTTTGAATTTAGATTTTTTTCTTCATCCGTACGCTTGGCCATTAAATTTGCCTGCAACCTTTTTGATATGAACCATCATTTAATGGGACCCTACAAACGTGTACCTAAGCCGCACCTTTGACTCATCCGTATTTCTCTTCCCATCTATGATATACCACATATACTACAGATCGTTTCAGTCGCTAGGGGCGTCTGAAATATTCAGGGCACTTTGGTCAGTGTTTTTGCGAAGATGTGGAGTTGAAACCTTTCTAATGACGGAACATTTGCGGACATCACAATATCGAGTTGAACTCAGCTCAGGGTAAAAGAGAAATTTGTTTTTCTGCGTGTACAGGAATTTTTTTTTTCGTTTTTTCATGGCTTCATTCACATTTATTTTACAGGATGAACTTGACACAAATGAAGTAAAAACGTATTGTAAAAATGGATATAAAATGAAGATGAACCATTAAATAAGTATGGAAATTTGACTTGGTTGTTGGCGCTTAAAATGAAACGGTAAAGCTGGTCGGCACACTTCCACCTGGTAAAGTGAGTATGTGAATACGGAAGAAACGAAAGTATAATATCATGAAAATGAATGGCGAAAAGTCAATTTTTAATTCTAAGAATTCAAATAGAAACCTGCCTAACCACTTACTGACACAGTTCTCCTTCCTTACGCACAACAATTTCAGAGTAGCGATACATGAAAATTATAGCAACCATGTATTCAAGAATATCAACCAACTCAAAGAAGAATCATAGCACATTCAAGACAATCTTTTCGTCTCTAGAATCCAATGAAAAATTTGAGAATTCTCAAAGTAAATATTTATCATTCTCTATGGGTTATGAACGCTAGTATTCCGAAACCACTGTTCATACCGTGACATCAGTATTTTCATCGTATAAATTAAGAGTTCAGCAGAATGAAGAATAGAAAATTTCCAAAAACAAAACGCGCAGGAGAAAAATGCGATAGAAAGGCATTATGTAGTGTTAGCAATATAAATTAACGACAGAAAAATTGGAGATGGAAAGGCTGATGAATAGCATAATTCATAATAGATGAAGAAAAAAAATGGAGAGAAAGTTGTTGAATAAGAAAGATTATTACACGGTTAGAAGGTTCATTTAGAGAGTGTTCAATCAATTTCTGATAATTCAGTCTTGATGAAGTGGTGTTTTCGAAATACACGTGTCACGAAACTATAGGTACATGACGTCAATAGTTTGCTACGCTCGAGAGAATCCATACAATATCCATAATAATAAAACATAAATCAAATGGAATAAAGAGGTGGAAAAAATGGTTACGTTGTAAAGTTCAATTCATCTGCAGGCAGTTAAAAGTTAACTAAACTTTTTTATCTCAGTGTGTCAAATAAATTCTTCATGATAAGCAAAATGTCGTCTGTTGCGTGTAGATTTTAATCATAGACAGACAAAGAATCATCAACTGCTGTGAGTGAAAGTAAACTTCGTTCCGCGTGCAAACACTGTAAAAGTAATCAGAAGTCCAAACTCTCCTCTTTGATGAGTCTCAGATGCAGCGAATGACTCTCTAATACACGTAAGAAATTGATCGATTGAACATTCAAGTCATCCAGTCTATCTATTATCTCATAGACTTCTTTCTGATGACGCAAAATTAAAGGATTATTACTTTTATAATTTCATTATTTTTTTTTCTTGGTAACTCACAAAGCCAAACATTTCCACGCGGCGCCGTGTGAAGAAGATTCAGATGTAAATTGAAGTCCAATCCAGCCAGATCCTGCCTGAGTTGTGTACTGTCCATAATGAGCGCTCGCTCGGGTAACAAAAATAAATGATCACTGCCCTCGGCGGGGCCCAATGTTCTCGGCCCTCGGCCGACCCCGAGTGAGCCTGATCGGGCCGTCAACATACTCGCACGATCGATCCTCTCGATCTCTTTGTCTCTCGACAACAATCCCACATCGTCTGTGGCACAACACGTCACGTTGAATCTCGGAATATTCACCAGTGAATATTTGGCCACACTATTTCACGTGAGACTACTGTGCGCAGTTATTGTATAAGTCTCTCATAACCACCAACAACAATCTCCAGACAGATATGTTTCACGGTCGAAAAATCAACAAATTTGTATGATCGGAATAGTAACCGCAAACTTTTGTTCTATTAGTATAAAAAGAATTATTTCGAGAACAACTAGCTGCTCAGATGAATCGTATTTGTTTGAATGAAGGCAATGAGAAATAATACTTTGTTTTTTCTGCGGAATTTTAATGAATTGTTGCAATTAGTTGTCATCTACTGTGTAAGAAGAATAACATATGAGTCACACAGTAAGGTCAGTCAACTTTTCAACATCAGCAATGGGATAAATTAGGTCTAGGTACGATCTAAAGCAGTATATGAAGTTGGTGGTTTTCACGCATGCGCGGCATGAAAATAACGAAAAAGAAAAAAAAAAATTGAAAAATACACCAAATTTGTTAATTACTTTATGCAATCGACTGAATTGTCACGGTAGAGAAAACACCGACACGCAGGAAGATCTGTGTCTGCATCCACCTTATCTAACATTGATTAAACACAAAAACGTCCGCGCAATGAAACGTGTTTAAATGCACGTTTGTGGATTGATAAACCGACACTAACTCTCGTAATCTGGTGACATAAAATTGCAGAAGTTATTGCTGTACATCTACTGTTCGATAGTTTTTCACATACCATGAACGCAATTACCGGAAAACTAGTTGATGATTATGATCCAAATCCCGAATTTGGACGTTTAATCATTTCATTTTGTCTTCAATTCATAGAGCAATTCTATCTACGACATTTGTTACATTTATTGAGTCGCACCACATAATTCAATACAAATGAAGCAGCTATAAATAGTTTTCAATTAACATTGAATTCACAAAATGTGTTAAAAAAAATTCTTGTACATTGCCAATAGAAATTAAAACTTTTATATTTGAAGTATTTGTGAATATAACTTGAGATGAAGAGTTCACTATTAAACTTGAGTTGTCATTAATGTGCTACCGTATTTTGACAGCCGGTAAACTCGTGGTTATTTATTTGACGATACTCGGCGTTCACTCTGCGACGCGCGAACCGAGACTGAGTGATCGCGGCGTATCGGGTGCGCCGAGGAGTCCCGAGAGCAGTCAGAGGCCGAAAGAGTGAGAGAATGGATATCCACTCATAGAATAAGTAAGAAGGAGAGAGATACATGCACACAGATATTCATAACAGGGAGGGAAGAATTGAACGAGCACAATAGAGAGTTGGCCGAAGAAGAGTAAGAGAAGAAATTGGATGTTGCAATTCAAAATATATATTTTTTGTTTATTTTCACTCGCTTGAGTTTTACTATAGGTTTTTCATCCACTCCCACCATATTTGCGCAAATGCCCTTTTCTTGTAAACGCGAGAATCGATACAACTTGTTCAGTGTATCTGCATTCTTGCGTAGGATAACATTCTTTTCGTGCATTAAAGGTTGTTGTTCGGTGGCTCCATTCAAATATCTCTTCACTCATGTCGAATCAATTAATTATACATGACATCATGATCCATTACATTATTCAATTTACCCCTACATCGTTGTGAGGAAAGGGAACACCGTACTAAGCAACGAAGCCACGCATTGCCTTCATAATAATTCAGAGCTAATAATTTTTTTCCTACGTTGATGACCTTCCGCGTGCGTGTCTTGTATACCGAGGACGTTCAAGTCCTCACTGTAAGAGACATGTGAGATGACCGTTTACAGAAACTAATATTATACGTTGATACTTATAAACATGAATAGCATGAATGCAGCGCTACGTCAACCCCTCCAATAGTGCGCTGGATTTTGCGATTTAATTTCATTTAAAACCATTTGTCGGTGACAGATATACTGTCCTGCTTTAGACTTGACCTCGACCAATCAAGGCTTATGCGAGATATCTATGGAGTTATAACTCATGTGTTGAATGGTGGTCTCTATTATACAGGACCGTATTTAGTGGACGTTGAAGAAGGGCACGATGGAATCAGCCGATAAAAAATATAACCAATTCATAGTGAGTTTAAAATGGAATATGACTGAAGACTTCAATTTACCGATGATGCATCTATGAAATCCACAAATTTGAATCTATCACATCCATTCTGCTGAGAGAATCCGATATCTATTCAATATTCAATTTTACAACCGCCACAGAAGAATATTGCGACGATTTGTATCGCATAATTTGCAGCACATGACCTATATCGATATAAACACTATGCCCATTTTTCATTTAATCTTTTTTTTTCGAGAATGCATTTATGCTTAATGAATTATAATTTGCGTTATCCAATTTACCGAAAGAACTTTTGTCAATTTTCATGAAGTTATTTCAATTATTTCATTTTCTTCCATGAAATTTATCTTTATAAATGGCGCACGTGGTGTTAACTTGAATACACCGAATATATCATGTATGAATGAAAATGTGTTGAGTGTTAAAGAGCACTTGTGCCGGGTAATGTCAAGATCGTGGCACGAATGAGGCGCAACTGTAAGCCACACGCGACTTTCAACCACTAACCGCTGTAATTCCTTGTATACGATGAGTTTACTCGTTTTTATTTTTTCTTTTTGTTTCTCGCTTTTCCCCCTCCCTCTAAAGAAAATATACTCATTCCAATATACACATATATAGGCATCATCATGCAATACCTGATGCAGAAAACCACCGTTGCCTTGTATAAAAACGCGCGTGCTCGACGAGTTCTTCTCCTTTACTTCCGACCTCATATCATGACATTACAAACACATCCATAAATATAAATGCATTTAATTGAATATAAGTTGTTTCAACAATTTTCGCAGTAATTAAATCCATAAGTGTCATTTAAATTCGAGCTCCTACTCAAGTAGATAGAAAAATAAGAGAGAAAAAATTCGAATGTAATGAGAAAGTCTGTACCACTTTAAATATATTATTTCCTCATAAAATTCATTTATATTATACACTTCGAGTATTCAAACATATTATTAAATGTGATATTATAAAGATTGATGAAGAATTTACTAGGTTACATAATAAAAATGAGAAAAAAAATACAATATAGAGAGCAATGATGAATCATCGAAAATTCGACACAGCAAATTGAGTGCGGGTTCAACGCGCGTATTTTTCTCTCCCTTTTTTCCGATTCTTTCTCTCCGTCTTTCGCTCTCTCGCTTTCCCTCCCTCTCTTTGTTTCTTTTGCCTGATCCGTTATCCTCTGGTTCAAGTTAGAGACCTCAAGACCGTATATTGTCCCACTAGCAATCCTTAGTTATATAATGCCTTGGACACGCGTAGATTTACAACAGATAATATCACAGATGGTTCAAAATACGTCATCAGAATGTCAATGAACATCCCAAAATGAAAAGCAATAATAACTAATTCAGTTTAATGGATTCATTCAATTTAATAAAATCAAGGCAATCTTTATCGATGGAAGTGATTGATCCAGATAAATGGGACACTAAATTTTTTTTGTTTGAAAAAGCGTGTATGAATAATTGAAAATTAGGGTAAATATATATACACGGTATTTTCAAATACCACACAATTTTCTTTGCAACATAAAGATATATACAAAGTGTAGCGTGAATAAATGTATCATATCGAAGCCTTGGTATAGGTAACTCGAAAGTTTAGGATGCACTTCCTGCGCTGCACCTGCGGCGCTGTGTATTTGCGGTCCGTAACGACAACGATAATAATAGAATATATGTATTGGCCTGTGCTGCAATGGGTGTGTTGTAGCTGTCTCTCGTTAGAGACACAATAATCAAGAAAGTAATATTGGTGCATGGGAATGCATTAAGAGAACAACGAAAATCGCTACAACACAACGAGTTTAGAAATTGAGTTCGCAAATGTCATGGTGACGTTTAATATCTTCCTAGCAATATCACGCTTGACATCATATTCATCCCCTTCATTGCTACGAACATTTCTATAAAAAAGCTATTTTATCTTTTATCTTTTAAAAAGATTCTTGGGAACATTCCAATTAAAATGCTAATGTGTTTGAGGATTTTTATCGGTTTTTTTTTGTTTGTTTCTTATTTTTTTTTCTTTCATTTAATTTTCTTGTCTGTATACTGATGTACGAGTTCGATGTCGAAGAAACGTGTCACAGGAGCCGTCAAGTGTTTGTAATTAAATTACCAATAAGAGGGCATTCCTGATTGTAAATGGGGAGAACATGGATGATGCAAAGTTAGCATTCTACATGATTTTTTTCTTTTTTCTCATCATGACGCATCCATTGAATCACAATAGACTCGACATAGTCATAACAACTTCATGATGATAATTTTCTCGGAATGTCGCCTACTGTGTGTAATGCTCAGATAGGGAGATGAAACCATTTTTATAAATTCTATTGAGGTTACTGATACAATAATTGAAAGGAAGTGGTATTTACTAAATAGTGAGACAAGCGAAGAAGAGGTTAAATGCAACAATAGCTAAAATAAAAGGATAAAAGACTTGGAATTGGTGATTGAAAACGCAGAAACAAAAGGACATTGTTGTACGCGTGGGCAGAATAAGCGCGGGGCGTCGTCTTTGTCATTATCGACCCTCCATGCCGGCGCCGAGCGTCACCTAGGCAACCTCGCACATTCTCTACTTTCATGTATGTTATACGATAAATAAAAATTCGAATTCTTTTGTGTATTTCAGGCTACTTGAATCATTGTAAGATTTCATTTTTTTCCCTGCCCCATTAAATATCACAAATCTGAGGTTTATCTACATACATAATTATACATTCTTAAACAAATAATAGTTGAAAAATCGAAAATGCGTATCATTTTTTATTGCATAGTTAATAAATAATATTAATCATAACTCTACCGTGATTAATTTTATGATTACATTGATTGAATTATTCTGTGAGTGATTATTAATCAAATGTCTGAATAACTGGAGCATAGAGATCGTTCTAATAGAATATAAATACACGTGTGGCTGATACTTTATACATTATTAAAAATTATCCAGGTAAAAAATAAATATGTTTGGACGATTGTGATACAAAACACAAGAATTTATTCATGCAAGACTCTATAAAGCTGTACATAGTTTAGTTAATACAACATAAAATCTCAATGCATGTATATTCATGTGAATTCGATGATCGTGACGACCCATTTTAGAGTGAAATTGCGGTCTACGCCCTGGATGTAAAGGTATTACATATAGTATACAATTCAGTATCTATATTATTTGAAGCACAGAAGTGTACAGACTTCCTGCAATATTAAACATTAAGAGTGTGGTACATCATCGAGATGTACATTTAAGTGACTATATTGGAAGCGAAACGAGCGCAAGTATAATTTTCTCCGGGGCGTTTACAATTACTTTGAGATGATTAGATGAGAATAAGAGAGTATAAAGAGATTAATAGTGAACAGCGGAACGAAACACAGTGGCTAGATTAACTGGGTAATGCAATGCTGTGCGATAAATCATATGCCAACTTTAATTACATCTTGCCATGTATATCTTAAAAAAAAATATAATAAATAAATAAATAAATAAACATAAATAAAATTAAATAGAAAGAAGATATTTAATATCCCTTTGCTTGAATTGAAAAGCAAATTGTAAATTCATGATTTTTGTGTGCACACGCAAGGTCCCGGACCTACCCTCACACACTATCCCTTATTTCACATATCTGCACTCCCGTGTAAGGGAATAAATGGATGGGTATAATATCGCAAAGATATAAAAATTGTGTGAGACTATATAATTTATCCTGTCTTATATCCTGTGCTATAAAAAGAATTGGAAAAAGTTGCTTATAAAATTGTCTGACTACGGTGCGAAGGAGAAAAAAAAAGTGTTTCTCCGATTTGGGAATTGAGTGTGAAGTTAGGTATAGGATCACACACGATATCCCTAACTTATTTTCGAACAGTTTATACCCGTTTGTAATTTTTACTTCATAAACATGTTCATGTTCATGCCTCTCCATGTAACCTAATTTTCTAATTAAATCCCAATATAAAAAATATAATGGATTGAATTAGAATTTTCAACTGACTAATTGATCTAACTATAAAAGCAATCCTACCCAATTTAGTTATCTTTTACTTTTACCAGATACCCGCTGTGCAATCAAATCGCAATTAGGAAGCAATTGATACTGATCAGTATGGAAAATGAATACTGATTGAATATAGCATTAGGTAGCGCAGTGAGGTCAGCAAATGTTGCATTCTCACGATACGACGTTTTCTATCCCACGACTTTTCTATTTTATACTTCTGATATTCGTTGTATATCAGGAATATCCGATCTAATGATATATCGATAAGAAGAATTATTTTTTCATTTCTAACCTTTCAAGTTCATTTATTTCATTCTGATTCATCGATGGTGTTATGAATGAAGTAAATTGATGGTACATATTGACTACGCGTCGGTGATTATATTTGATACTGAGGAAATAAAGACAAGATGTGGGTCAATTTGTTGCACGCTTCGACGATCCCCCAGAACGCAGATCGCACAGGTATTGTGCACACATATATACATATGAATATATACAGAGATTGCTCCAACACACCTTGTGATTTGCATTGCAATGTTTGAATGCCAATTTCCTTTATAGCCTTTATATTAGCAAGAGCAAGTCGACACATGGATGTATGTATTTGGTATTTAATTTCATTCAATTCTTATTTTCTTCTTATTTTTATTTAAATTGACAACGATAATTTATCAAACTGCTTCCCACTTTTATAAACTCTGACCTGCTATAATTCCTCAGAATACATCTAATTGCAATGTCATATGTGCATTTATGGGTATATAAACGTACACACATATGAGCAATATAATATCACGTTATTTCAGATGAAGGATTTTGATTCATTCGAATGATACAGCTCGTGGGTATGTGTGAAAAGTTCCGCGAAATCATCACAAACTTATTTTTTTGCACAATAAATTATTACAACATTTCATTTTATTGCTCTCTCGTCACTGAAGCGTTGGAATGAGCTGAGTATGAGAGGAAAAGATATGAAGAAAAAGCGAAAGACAGGGAGAATGAGATGGCAGTTTTTATTCAGTTGTTCGAGATATAATGTTAAAGAGAAACTTTTGCAAGCAGCCAGGATTTTTATTGTTTTTCGGTTGATTATTATTATTTATCTCGTTCCTTCAACTTCCATAACAAGTGGACTAGTTATGAATATTTGGAGTGATAGTAGATTAATGGTAATCGTGAAATTGGAAGAAGTTATATTCAGAAATATTGAATACTAATATTTAAAGTGTTGAGATAATTCAAAATTTTCTTCAAAGTATTGATGCTATTAAATAGGCACATGAAAAGAGACGAAAATGGAATTAAAGTGCTCTCTAAGTTCAATCATAACGATACAGTAGCGATAAATAATGACATTAAATTTTAAAAGGTTCTTTCATTAAATTAAAAAAATAAGTGTAAATGATTTATCATGAATTTCTATGTTGCACCGGACTTTTTGACCAATTTATCATTTTATTCTGGTTCAATATTTCCACAGCACAATCACCGACGCAATGGAGCACAGCAACGAAATATATAAAGAAAAGTCAGGGGAAAAAACACCATGAAAAGTTGCTGTACATATAAAAGAGAGACAATTTTAACGGTATACTGGCATTCAACAGACTTTTTCCTGCGGTTTATTGCTTAGTGCGCGATAATTTTTTTCCCCGTAATTTTGGTATCTTTACAATGTACGCCCTAGCGGTGATCAGCACCGTGAGATACATATCGAAACCCTAAAGAAACAGTTTGTGTGCCTAATCAACGCTGAACGATGTCAATTGGTATATGACTTATGCAACGTTACACCACAGAGATGACACACTTTGACTTGGACCAAATTCTTTCATGGATCAACCAATGTAACCCGATCTTTTTTGCTCCATTCATTTCTTCCGCCCAATAACGGCGAATCCTGTTTTTCCATGCACTAATTTCCTTGAGGAACCGTTAATTTCAACGAGTATTCACCAAAACAGAATCAAATCTTGTTATCCAGATAGATACTGACGGGAAAAACCGAGATTAACACGATAGAAAGGCAAACGAACGAATATGCTCTCGTGAAAAGTGCTGTCATACGACACCGACCTTAATTACTTTCAATTGCACTGGGCAAGTAGTCAATTAACAGTCAAAATGTATATTTAACGAAGAAGAAAGAAGCTTCTGTCTTTTCTGCAATTATCCAGATGATTAATCCACCACTATACCTGATTAATATCGCTAACATTGATGAGTTCGATCATCTTGTGAAAAGCTCCACCATAAAAACTTCATTGACTTACCTAGAACATAAAAAGAAACAAGAACATTAATGCAAATATGTACATGTCACAAATTTATTATATTTCTATATACTATTGCAGACTCCTTTCTTGCCGATTGTAAACAGTACACGCATGGTGAAATAGATGTACTTCACTACCATCGCAAAAAAAATTCTCCACAGTCGGCTAAAACGTATACTTACATCTGACTAATGTGTTTATTTAAGGATGTATGTAAAAAATATCGACTTTTCAAACTTTTTATGAATTTAAAATATATGACAGAGTTGATCACGTTGCATCGATCGAAAAAAAAAGGTACCCATCCGATGATTTAAAAAATATATTTAAGAACTAAAGCCTCATTTAACTCCGTGTTATTTGTACCGGAAGTTGATGATTTTGGACGAAAATGATAAAAAAGTATATGCATCATAGTCAACGCATGGCCGAAAAACAAATTTTTAAAAGCTCCATGAATTTTACGATTTTTGCACGAAAAAAAAGCTACTGTACCCGATGTTGTTGTGGAGATATTCGTGGTTAACTTTTGACGGTCCAGTGGCGGTCTGTGAACTGTTGTTCAATTTAGCACGTCCACCATATTGGACACGTAAGTGCGGCAATGTAGCACTATATATAGGTATATAACGATGTTATGGCGTAATCGTTGATGAAGTAATTATGCATAATTCAATATAATATCAATCGCAACAATAATATATGTATATATATATATATATATATTCTTATACATATCTTATGAAAAGTATTGAATAATAATTATATGTTATTTCTATGATTTTTATGTTTCATTATTTTTGGTTGATTTTTTAAAAGAAATAACATGTTTAATAAAAACATTAAGTTTTCTAGTACATTTGGGAGGGTACGGTATGTTGGAGGGATTGACATAAAATAGAATTTTTTTGATTTTTGATTTTGATTGCACAAGATAAAGAAAAATATAATACACTCGATCTCGAATTTGAATTATTTTTATTTACTGTAGCCTTGTTGCCACATTTTCTCGGGACAGAAATAAAATTATTTGATTGGCTCAACTTCTACTCCACTACAAATGTCAATATTCATATTAATTTTATTAAAAATCCTAAATTATTATACAAAATAACATAATTTTTTCATTAGAAATTATAAAATGCAAACAGAAATGATTCGGCATTGACATTTTGACATAAAAATGAAACTTGAAAAATAAATAGATGTACTGCGGAATTGACTTTATATACCTCCTTAAAATATCGATGTAGAAATATGCAGATATAATTAGCAATGAGTTATCATTCATATATGTATCCATTAAACAAACTCAGTAATTTATAACTAGCTGTTAAAAATATACGTCTGTAAGCTTGCAACAATTACAATGAAATCAATTCCAAGAATGAATTAAAGGAATCGATCCACAAGTTATAAAATTAGAATCACTAAAATACCTAACACAATGTGGATAACTATTCAGGACGATATTCTATTTGGGAATAAATAAACCTAATCCTACAATTTTATCCATATGTATAATCTATACAAGATTTAAATTATTCGTTAATTTAACGAATGAATTAATTCATCAGAAAAGGAAAAGTAGATTGATACTATAGTTATATTTAAAGAGAAATGTGTCACGGTATAATGAACATTTGACATTTTATTTTCCGTTGCAAAATAAATTGACTAATCTGAATAATCGTGATTAAAACCAATTAACAATTTGCATATAATGAAGTATACGTTTAAATATGGTGTATCATAAGATACCTCAATACAAGCTCCAATCTAAACTAACTTCGTGTTGACCCATTACTGCAATCCCGTTACATTCTCAGATCTATATGTACATACATATACAACTAACTGGTTGTTGTCGCGACAAGAAGTAAATAGAAAGATATACATAATGAGTGAGATGGGGCGCGGGATAAAAAGTGATGCGGGCGAGAGTCGCATTAAAGCTCTAGTCGTAACCACGAGGTCAATCGATTAATCAACCGTTTCACTCTGCCGCATTCTCCAAGCGATTACGCGAATCACGGAGAAAGTTCATCAACGATGTAATCCCAAATATAGAATTTAAGAATGTTACATTACGAATATTTACTCAGACATAGTTGAAATATAATTTTCATCTAACCGATTCAATCTTCATTCACCTTTATGTCTTAATTTATTATATTTTTCACAAATTGTTGGTTTTGTATAGAACAAGAACGTTGGGAGCATTGATGTGGAAAATTCATCACCATAGACGATTACACGGCCTTCCATGTGATACAACTTATCATGACAGCTATGAATTTTTTTATATTATTTGTAATTCCTTGAATGATGTTACAGTAAAGGAAATTTTTAGCAAATCTGAATAATTTAACCCTGTGTGAGGTCAATGGCGTGAAGAAGTGAATGTTTATTCTTGGTAAAATTAGATGGCCCTCGCGGCTACGTCGCAAAACAGTAGGCGTGACGTCAGATTCGTACGTCTTGAAGACTAAAGAAAATAACGGATGTCAACATTTCATTGCTCATTAAAAGTTCATTGTCATATACGTGAATGCACTTTCCTATTATTAATCTGTGAAAATTTATAATACGCTACATGTTGTATACTTACAGCTCATATATAATTATTCAACAAGATAAGAGCATTGAGAAAAATGTGTAAATGGATGTTCGCTTTTTGTTGGCTAGGAAAAAGTGTAAATATATTCTATACATGAATATATCCATGTATATCTATGTATCTAATGTGTCTGGAACAGAAAAGGGGGAATTGTCTAGTAACCACAACGAGTCTTGACTTTGTCACTTCTGGCGCAACGTCGTTATCGAATAATGGTCGATGTATCAGAATACGTTGACTTTAATTAGTCCATTGAAATGTTACATATAGACAGCATTTGTTACAGCAAGCAATTTTTTTTATGTTTATTAACAAATAAACAGAAAATTTTGGGAAGAAATTTTCTCTTATTTTTGGTAATAACTTCTTTATTTTTGGTTTAACGACAAAAAGTTATATGACCAAAGTTATAAATAATTTAATTTGCCACAAAAATTGTATCTTCACATTTTTTGTGCAACCCATAGTTTAAAAGATATGGCGGGAAAACCGTTTCCGCCCTTTCTTCAGTATGGCAGCCGAACTATAAGGGCTCAGACCCCATAAACTTGAATTTAAGATTTTTATGCCCCCCTCTAAACATAAAAAAAAAAAAATTGCGCGCTCTAACTAATCCAAAATGACCCCTCAAAAATGTAACATTTCAATGGACTAAATTGGTCGAGGAAAGAGGGGCTTTGAAGAGTGGATCGTGGAATCTGACGTGCAAGTGATCACTATACAAGCATAATCATGTTTTACATCTTTTTCATGCGCTTCTTGTTAATGTCTTCATTCTCAAGGTTCTCATTCGCACTCTAACAAAATCATGAAAATAATTGAAAATTGTTCAACAAGAGAAACTGTGCTTTGAATATATCTGAGCTACAGTTGTTTGCCATGAAGACAGTAATATCGGAGATTTGGATATTCCATCGGATACGATGCATATTCTTATTGTATGAAGATGACAATCAAAGCTGTTACAATGTGAGGTTTTATGTAACGATTAACCCCGAGTCCCAATGTCATATGAACGATAACATCACAAGCGTTATGAAAGAACAAATTTAATTCTGTATATTGAATCAAAGAATCCATTCAACCCTGAGTTGATAGATTCAATGTCTTTTTTTAATCATTCTCTCGTGCACAGGCGTAAAGGACTGAAGTATTTTACATCGAGACAGCATTCATTATACTAGATAATTTTTTCTACCTCGGACTATAATCATGATTGGCCAATTGTATGAGTCATGTCTTTTGTAACGCCACAATATTTTCAATATTTCTATAATTAGTGAGTAGAAAACGAACAACAGAGGTTACTGAATCAAGAAGCTTGAAAAAAAATAAAAAACGTTAAGCCAAGAAATGGCAGAGCTTGTTCACTGTGCTATGAGACATGTAATTGTAAATTCTAACCGTCATGGCAAATGGCGTTTCTGTATCTGGGTTCGATACACGAGCCATAGAATAAGATGCTCATATTTCTATTTGTGAGATACCAGAAATCTATTACTCAATATTTCTTCTGGAAGATTCTCTATCTTTTATGCAACATCTTGCCGAGGATAGTAAAAATATGTTGCGTCATTGATTTTGAAAATAGAATATGATGCGCACTGACATGATTGTAGCATACAAAAAAATTTTTCCTCTTTATAATATTAGTATAGATAATGTCATAAAAATCCCCACGATATTGAACATCATCGATAACCTATCCAGATAGTTTTTACAGAATGAATACTTAGTATCACATGGAGCCACATCTAAATTCACAATAATCCATAATCTCAAATCAAATAGGGTGCGGGCTGAATATGATCAGTGTAGTTTCTTTTCGATAACAGCATGTTAATGGTCATCTAATTTCAGGAAACAATTTCATAGTTTCTAATTATTCAATTGTTTATTGATTTTATGAATTTATTAAATTTCATTGATCTGACTTCATTCTATACTATTTATATTCATAATAGTCTTGTATGTCATCTACATTGATAGTATAGTCTCATAACGTATCACAACAATTATTACATGCAATGGTGGTTGATATAACAAAATTATGAATTTGAAATCATGAAGATATACAAGAACTTGATAACTGATGTCACCATCCTCTGTGAGATTGAGGCTTCAAGGTACGTTGCAATTTGAAATATCAATTCGGAACATGATTGTGTATGAAGAATTTCCATTCGGTATACTGTCAGCGCCCGAGCACGCCTGACGCAACAATTATAACAATCAATCTCGATAACTCGGATCAAACCAGTGACTCTACTCGGCACACACATAAATAAATATTCATGCGCCTCCCATTCGCAGTCCATTCCAGTACAGTAGCTTGTCTAGTGCGGACCGTATTATATTTACATTACCGTTTCTTGTCTTGAAAATGAGAATGTATTATCGTAAGTTGTATGTTTTCATTATTTTTCATTCATTGTCTGATTTTGTTGGAAATATTTTCAGAGGTTTCCCTAATTGGTGTCATAATTATGGCAATAAATGTTCATGGTATATCGCAGCCACAAAGTGTGGATACTTTGAATGCAGTTACTTCGAGTGTGAGTGACTTTGGTATTGAATTCAATAAGGTGAGTTGACATTTTTTTTTGTTGGTGTTGCAGAAATGACAACGTGAGAATTCATAGTTATTCTTCATTAATAGGTTGTGGCAAAGGAAGTGGCTGGTAATTATATTTGTTCGCCATTCAGTGTTGATGTGGTGTTATCCATGGCCACTTATGGGGCTGAAGGTAATACTAAAGCCGAACTTCAACGATCTCTGCATTCACCTACTGACGAAACTGTTACGAAGAACGGTTATCAAACACTTATTGATATGCTGAATGTAAGTCATTTGTTGATTATCAATTTACTACATGATTAATGTTCCATTGAATTTCACAGAATACTCAGGGAGTTGAGTTGGCTGTGGCCAATAAAATTTTTACTGCAGATGGATTTGAGGTGAAGCATGAATTTAAAGAAGTAACTAGAACATATTTCCGATCGGAATCAGAGAGTTTGGATTTTTCGAAAACTGACGACTCAGCACGGAAAATAAATGCTTGGGCAGCGGCAAATACCAAAGATCGTATCAAAGAGCTTTTCAAACCTGGTGAGTACTTATTGTTAATTATTCGTCCAGATATTTCTCAAACGTGGACAGAATTCAAACTAAATCATGAATGCATTTTGTCATGATTCCATATGGAAAAAGTGTCAAATGTACCGCCAGAAAATCATAACAACCATCGCCGAAAAGTTTTTATGTTCGACAACTTTCCTATTCTATCTTGAAATATATTCCCATAACAACTTAGAATACCCAAACATTAGCCCTCATCGAGAGAAACTTGATATAACTGTGAAGACCACATCGGAATGTGTCCAGTACTTTCGCTGGGGAAATCAAGCACGCAATCAATCGAATAGATGTCGCATATCTGTGAGGGAGAGCTAATATTCGATTTTGCTTTGACGGTTCAATTCCATAACTTTCAGAGGATCTCTCTAGTGCAGTGATGGTTATGGCCAATGCTGTTTACTTCAAAGGTAAGTGGGCTCAGCCATTCGATCCAACTCTGACCCGATCCAGACCCTTCCACATCGATGAGACAACAACAAAAAATGTCGATATGATGTACAGGAACGGAGACTATAATTGGGGTGTGGTAAACGGGCTTAATGCTAGATACATCGAACTACCGTATGAGGTAATATCACGAGTAATATCTATAAATAGTCTTTGATCTTGCTGTTATTATATCTTTTTTTCAACAGAATGAGAATGTCAGCATGTTCATTATCCTCCCGAATGAAATCAGTGGACTCGCAAATATAGAAGAGAATTTAGACAAAATTGACCTGGCAGAATTAAATGGGCGGACATCGAAAGTTGAATTATCCATACCTAAATTCAAAATTGAGAGCGAGTTTGAACTCAAGTCAATTCTAAACAAGGTATTCTCGCATTTCATAACTATGTTGTGCCGGATATTCATGAATAGGTTTTTTCCCTTTCAAGATGAATATCACCGACATGTTTGAAGATGTTGCTAATTTCCGTGGGATTAATGATAGTACGGCACTGAAAGTCAGTAAAGTAATTCAGAAAGCTTTCATTGAAGTCAATGAAGAAGGCAGTGAAGCCGCTGCCGTTACAGGTGAGTTCCTAACGAAAATGAGAAAAATTAGTCATTTATTTCTTTGTTATAATTTGAAATCTGCTAAACTTATGTGTGCTACTGTGTGTATGATTCTCGGAGAATGCTTCTGGGGCTTTCCTCTAGACACAGGTCTTGTGTCGACGTCTATTCCAATTCAAAAAAAAAATTCTCAATAGCATTGCTTTTGTCTGCATGTTAGAAATTAAAATGGTTTAAATGGAAATCCCCTACGCTTGAGTTGTAGATCCTTCATCAGTATGATCCAACTGAATCGAGTAGTTAGGAGTTCCCTAACTAATTTCTTAATTCTTATTCGCTTCCATAAGAAACTTTATTTTCATCTTACAACGCTTCGTACGCCCACGTGTACAAAAATTTGACACAAAGTTTGTAGTGCTACAATTTTAATGTGCTCAAACCGCAAAAATGGTAAAAACATAATTCTCTGATTTCAGGCATGGATATCGCTGCTTATGTTTTTCCACCATCAGTTGATGTTGATAAACCTTTTATTTGTGCAATAGTTGTAAAAACCAGTCAAACGATACAATTGTTTAATGCACGTGTCATGGATCCTACATCCTCTTTATAAATTGATGAATCAATGAGTGTTTCACATACATGCCAAAAATTTGTGAACAGAGTTGTGTCGCCTTGCGAGTATCGAATTTATACCTTCATGCATGTCGTCAATATTCGCCATTGATAAACCACTCATTCGTACTATTATTGTGGAAACCAATAGTGTGATGCAATTTTCCTCGTGCATGTATTATCATTACAAACCCAATACTGATAATTTATATCCGAAACTTTGTCTGACAGTTCATGCAGTTGTCACAGTGCGTAATGACGAATTGCTCAATCAGATCATCGATCAAGAGAAGTTACTGAATGTATTCAAGATTTATATAAATACCATTATTCACAAGAGAAACTTCTGAATGTCATTTCATCACGAGATCGACTCTTGCTATTCATCATGAATTGTGCAGTATTCAAATAATTGCTCAGTTGACCTAAAAACTTGAGAAGTTTCTCTATGATTTCAGTATTCAATCATACTATTCCCCCAATGTCACCGATGCAACCACAAAAATTGATCATCCATAAACCATTGACTTGCGCAATGGTTGGAAAAAGTATTGGGATAGTACAGTTCTTTAGTGCACGAATTGCCAATCTAGCATGAATACCCAATCGTAATCGTGCATAGACTTTTTTGTCTATTATCTCCCTTCTTAGTTGCCAACAGCAAGCCTTATCTTGATTTCATAAGTGAACTAGGTGAGGTTACCACATCTCGATTGAAAATGTGGACAGGCGTGAAATATCTAAGTTTATCGCATTCTTCGACCTATCTCGTAACTTCTAGTGTTTCTCTTGTTGCCATCATATTTCTGGTATCACATCAACGATTAACAAGTATGTAAACAATAAAGAAGTTTATTATTTGTTTGTTCTTGATTGCAGGATTGGGTATTGTGATGTTATCAATGCCAATGATGCCATCGACATTTGTTATTGATAAGCCATTTCTCTGTGCAATCGTAGTAAAAATTGGTAAACCAACACAAATCTTCAATGCACGTATTGTTGATCCAGCACAAATTAATCATTGAATTGTGATTTTATGCATTGGGAATTACGACGAATAAAAGAGTTTGGATATGAAACTGTGTTCTGCATTTAGTTTGTATTTCCATTCGTCATGAAAAACAATTATACGAAATGAAAGGTGGGTATTCCAGCAACGCCCTTTTCTGCAATGTTGATGAACATTTCCACACACATTTCATCACTATGCGTTGCCGTTCTTCGAACAGTGTTAGTTAAGTCTGAAGAACTAATGCAACAACGTTGCAAGAATTCTAACAAGGGAGTGTCGCCGCGCTGTGTTGGAAGACCTGCTCAGAGTTGATAGCACCAAGGAACAGTGTTAGCAACTAATAGTAACTGTCAGAAATGACATGAATCTAACGACAAATCACCGTGAGCAGCATAGTTTATCATACAGGTGTTCAACCGTTCAGTAAATTACTATTCAATGATGAACAAGGAAGACGACAATATAGTATTAATAATTGAGTATACACCAGAACAAGTGAGTACTGCGTAATGACTAGATATCTCCCTTGAATTCATACAGTTTCCAGCATCTATCTAAAATATGTGTATTGTAAAATGAACAAGGCAAAAAGAACAGGATGAGCACTCAATTGCGATCTACATAATTTAGGAAATTATATCACAAAAACTGAAGTATATCAGTTTGTTTGTTCTCTATGTAGCAAAAGGGTTGAATTACTCAGGTTGACCGAAAGGTTTATTGAGAGCAATAATTTCCCACGGAAATAGCTGATTAATTATCGGAGGATTTCACATTTTTCACAGAATTCAACTTGAATTTCGAAATGTTTCAATATATGTTTTCAAGCTTTTCTCACTGGATGGTTCAATTTTGGCTCCACTCGTGCATGGCAAGTCATTAGCAAATTAACACGATATGATGGAATTACGAGTAATAATAATGTGGAAGGTCGGCACCACGATTTCAGTATCTGAGTAGCAGTCACCCATTGGACAATTAAATCTGGGAACTAATAAATATGCTACGTGAAGGACAGGAATTAATTGAACTAAACAAAAGAATAAAACAAGTAATTTATGATGGGGAACGAAATCTTGGGATAAAATGTCCCGTTATTGGATTTGAAAAAAATTGTCAGGTAATATGCTGGAGCAGATGCAGTCGATTACTCAAAAGTTTATTACGGATTCATTATTTATTGTATTGAATATGATGAGTCAGACTCTTCAGATTATCATTGTTGCTGTGATGATTATTAATAATGTTATTATCAATATAAATTACGCTAATGTAAATACTTATCCAAAATTAAGAATCATGTTGGATGATTTTTGTGGAATATTTGTCAGATATTTTATTAAATAATAATTAATAGGAAATTTTTAATTAAATTAATTTGCCATGTTATATTAGTTTACCAAATGTTACATTTTGGTATATTTGTATTCAGTGCTCTAGTATTTATTAATTATTGTGATTATGTGAATTACATTACCGATTGTGTTATTTTTTTCAGAGACTTCGCGTTTGGGTAATTTTCCGATGAAGACTTTTTTTTGGGAGAATATATTTATTTGTTCAAAGATTTCAAGAAAAAGTAGAGTCGTTTGGGTCATGCAGGTCATGTGTCAAAACTACTACTACAGCCGCCATGTTACATGTACGAAACGTGCGTATATATGGTAACGTTGAACGCGCGGGCAATTCAAACTGAGTGCACAGTAGTAGAGGAAGAAAATCCACACAAACGTGGTCTAATCATGGAATATCAATGCAAATATTTAATGCAAGATAAACATGAACTCCATAAATAAATAAAACAAAATATTTTCTTTATAAATTGGGATCAATTAATACCAGGAAGGGAAAAGCAAGTATGAAAAATGCATGATTATAGAAACGAAGCATGTTTTTTTACAAAAAACAAAAATTGACTAGTGCATAACGATATCATGTTCATATATTCAAATTAAATTTCCTAATTTGCCTTTCTTATTTGTGAGCTCCACACGACAATTGTCATTCATTCTTCTAACTCACAGTACACAGAAGAAAAAATTAAATGATTGGTATCGATGATTGGAATAAGGAAATTAAAAGTTTGAGGAAATTAAAGGTATTAGCGCAGAACCACCTGTCAAACAAGACACTTACCGGCACTGTTTTCAAATTTTCCCGATATATAAACGGAATTTTTTGATTGGTTGATAGGGCGGACATGAGCTCCAGTAAAAAAATAGTCAAATAAAAAACTTATTATTTTTGAAGGTAATAAATGTAACTTCATCGGGTTAATTTGTTATGTATGATTAATATTAATTCATAAAAAATCTATTTATGATTGATATCTTACATAACAATCGCTTTGAAAAAACAAATAGATGTTCTGCGAATTTGACTGGGCATACATCCTTAAAACCTACTGATGCCGTAGGGAACGATGAATTAACATAATTCCTCTGCAGCGCATTAGATTATATACTTATAAGTTATTACTACACATCGATACTACCAGTTTGCGAGTCACGTGACTATGTGATCTCATCGCTGTGAGTGGGGCGAACCCTGAACGAACGGAGATATTTGTTGATACATACGTTAGAACCAGTGTTGTCAGAACGCATACGATTCTTACCCCCACTTTGTGACCGTTATCTATGCTTTTCAATGCTCTCTTATGGCAGAGAGTCACAAAGTGGGGGCAAGAATCGTACGCGTTTCTGGCAGGACTGCTGGTTGGAACACATTGCTGCAGTCGGTAGTCGAGGAAGGACGTATCTACTGTTCAACACGCCTACAGAAAATATGTCAGTAAATCGAGAGGCACTATGTATTGTTGCGGACAACATAACCAAGTTTTCATCGGAATATTTTAGAGTGAGTGATAATTACATAAACAGTATGTGTACGATGATTCCTACGAATAATATCTTCTTTTCTCATGATGCAGATATTGTCAGAGGATAACCCAAATGTAAATATCATTAGCTCACCGCTGAGTACAGCCGTAGTTTTAACAATGGCGAGCTATGGCGCTCGCGAACGTACGGAAGAACAGCTACGCTCAACTCTACATCTGTCGAACGATGCCATAACCAAAGACGGTTTTCAATCCCTCATCAATACATTGAATGTATGCAAATCAATTATGAGAATCTTTTGTTTCTGCCTTTCAATAAATTGAATTTTTTTTTACAGAATTTCAAGGCTGTCGAATTACATCTGGCAAATAAAGTTTTCGCAGCAAATGGATTCAATATACAATCAGAATTCGAGAATGTATTGAAGAGCGTATTCAGATCGGAATCAGAACTTTTTGATCCTAAAAAGGCTGGAGAAGCAAGTAAAACTATAAATCTTTGGTGTGAGCAAAAGACTAACAATCGCATCAAAAATCTTGTTGAACCAGGTGGGCCACATAAGAATTACTTCCCCTCTCGATCTATGAAACATATGTTTTCTTTCCAAAATACTTGAACACTTGGTGTAGGGTGACATAAGTTATGATTATTTGTTGAAAGATTGTTGACTTGAGCTATTAAGCTTGATACATTTATATTCTATTTCCAACCTCAGTCAAAGCTTTCAATCGCCACATGGAATACCTCACCCATCTTTTGATGATTACAACGCAACATTCATTGCACACTTTTCATAAATATTATGGCTATCATTCTTCATTTGTTACTTTATCACTTAATTGAGTCCAGTTGATTGGATTTCTCCGCTGCCTCTCTGGATTAAATTTTCATCCGTGTATGTAATAATATAGCCAAATTGGCAACAAAGTAATGTTGATGTCGAGTGATTTTCAAAATAGAGATAAATGTCTAATAATGATTGAAAAAATCGGTTGAGATAATGGAGAGGGAAGGAGAGGCGAAAAAATAATCAGAATTGACATTGTTCCCTGTCTAACCATTGCATCATTTCAGACGATTTGACAAGTGCCGCCTTGATCTTGATCAATGCAGTTTACTTCAAAGGTACTTGGGCTCTGAAATTTGATCCGAACCAGACGAAAACACAACCTTTTCACATAGATGAAAACACGGTTAAAGAGGTCCCAATGATGTATAAACATGATAAATTCAATTTTGGACATGTGGACGAACTCAACGCGCAGTTTGTTGAGCTTCCATACCAGGTTAATTGTAGAAATGAGAAAGAAAAGTCCCTTGTATTCGAGAACAAATGATAAACGTTAAATCTATGCCCGTTTGATCAGAGCGATGGCACCCAAGACTCGGTCAGTATGTTTGTCATACTCCCTGATGAACCGAATGGACTGAAGCACATCGAGACCAATCTCGACAAAATTGATTTTGCCAAACTTCGTGGCCCAGCGCATAAAATTATCCTGCAGTTGCCCAAATTCAAGATTGAATGTAAATTTGATCTTGAAAATATTCTTCGAAAGGTTTTATGACAAAAATATAATGTTGTATACTATTCATCATCAGTTGATTGATGTGGAAATGAACTTTGAGTTTTATTTGACAGATGGGAGTGACAGATATGTTTGAGAATACTGCGAATTTCGGTGGTATCAGTAATGTGTCACCATTAAAAGTAAGCAAAGTAATCCAAAAGGCATTTATCGAGGTGAATGAAGAGGGGAGTGAAGCAGCTGCAGTCACTGGTAAGTCTGATAGACATCTTTGGATGAATTGTATTGAAATATTATAATTCCGAATGCGCCAGAAAAGAGGGGCATATATACTGTTACATCTTTCGTCACTGTTACTGTCGTCATCATATCATCAAGGTGATTTTTTAACTTCTAGGTATGCAGATCATGCTTATGTGCATGCCAATATCGTTTGTAGTCAACAGACCTTTCATCTTTGTTATTGTTGCAAACGACACTAAAGTACAATTATTTAACGCTCGGGTCGTCGATCCAACCGCAAATTGAAAACATAGAATATCAAGTGATACTGCATTTCATATTGCCATCTTTCCAATAGAATAAATTGAATTTCAAGTTATACGGATTTGTTATTTATTCAATTCAAATGCAAACATCCCAATTCCAAGATAAAGATAATTGATTTTCTCAACAATCAATAGAATGATTTCAGCATGATGAAGTCAGACATTGGATTGTTATTATAAATTTATAAATAAGGCATTAATGGAAATCATCATAAAGTTGTAACATAACTATTATCAAATGGAACTCGAAATGTGTAAAACTGAGATTAATGAGCTCCGTAATGAATGATAAATAGTCCCATTTTGAATTGTTATTGAACCATTCCAGACCATCGAAAAAAACATTAGAATAATAAAGCCAAAAACAAAATATATGCTGTACAATAATTTCAATCGACACCGGAGCGGATCAACGAGCTCGTTGGATTTTTCATGTCAGTGTTTGGTCTTCCTGTCGCCAATCGCCCACTAATTAACAGTGTAGTGAAATCAATCAAAGTTTTAGAACGTAAAAACTGATTTACTAACGGCCACCCAATGTTCCTGATGTAAATCATTCTTAAATCCTTATCCAGATAGCGCAGAGCGAGTCGCACAAAATTCGACATATCGCGGATTCTCATTATTGGAACATGGGAACAGAAGAATTAAAGAGACAAAAGTCCTCAAGAATTTGTTGGAAGTAATGTGAACAAATATACTAGCTGATTTTTTTCCGGTGATGTTTTAGTTATTCTCGTTTGTTTATTCATTTTTTGGGCTTGTTCTTATATTCTGCACTCGGTATCCTATTATATTTTTTTTACTCTCATCCTAATTTGTCTGAAGTACTTAACTTGACACTAGCTCTAACATCGAAGATATATCAAATTATTATTTGTATATTTATACAGTTAAAAGCACCTAACGTAACGGTACTTCTGTAGATATTTATGAACTTATTGGCGAAAGATTGGATGTTATTACCGATTTGTTAACTATGAAAAGTCGACGTATGAATAGTACTGAAAATACAAGACTCAAACCAGAAGGTATACCAGCTATATCCAAAACAATCTGTTAATCTGACTTAGACGAGAACCTCTTGATAGAACACATAAATGTGATCCCTTATAACATTAGTAAACGAGAGAGGAAGAAAATAAATCAACAAAAACTTGTTGAATGGAAATGAAACTGCCAAACTATAATTGTGAAGAAGAAATTACAAGATTTAAGGTAGTAGTCTGGTGAAACTTTTTTTGATACGGATTTCCAAGCAATGATGATTTTCGATATGAAAAAAAGTATCAAATCTACAATCACGAATCTTTGATTGCTTTTGCTCTATTTTTTATTATAATTATCATTTCATAGCTATAAGTTGTTTTCATTATTCTAAGTGATTCAAAATAACTTCAAATAATTTAAGACGCAATAAAAAGATTAATTGATTTCCCATTTAAAATACTTTTGTGTTGAAATAAAATGTGAATGATCAAAATGGTTAATGCATGCTCATTTAATTTATCTAATCTATTTTTGGTAGATTGATAGTACATGTGTGTTTAATATGTGAATCTCTGGTTTCATATATGATCTGACATGACGATAGTAGAAGTATCTCGGTTATCAGTCGATAGCTATTCATCGATTTCATAAAAGCGTGATTGAAATCGTGAATTTTATAGATAAAAATATCAACGGAGACGAATGTATGAAAAAAAAAAAATTCAATGACATCAACGGTAAATATGATGAAAAAATAAAAATGTCAGCCATGCCCTACATTTTGATAATTGGTGCTTTCGATATATATAAAAAGTTCGAAGTTTAAGGAGGTTATTTTTGACGAGGCGTCGATTAAATGCATGAGCATTATGAAAAAAACTTTGGTGTTTATAAATAATGAGAACATGAAACACCAGTCAATACAATTATTTGTACGAGTATCTGATAATCATGTGAACATGGATGAGATCAACTGCGAGTCGCAGTGTCTGAGTCATCACTACCCATGTGATTATGTGACGTCATGAACGAATGACTATGGTGGTGGGCGTTGTTTCCACAATATAAATACGCGCCGGTCTTTCCGCTCATACACATCCAGAGCTCTCATCGATCGAGGCCAACGTGTGGCACGCTACGACGTACATTCATTCTCAATGTCTGATTCAGTGAATATGGAAGCGTTACAGTCAGTTGTTGCAGGTATTGAAAAATTCTCTTCCGAATTTTACAAGGTATGATTATTTAGTAGGTGTTACAGTCTAATACATCGGAATTCATATAAAAATATTTTGCTCTGTACAGATCTTGTCAAAAGATGGAAGCAAAAACTTCATTTGTTCTCCCATGAGCGTGTCAATGGTTCTATCAATGATGACTTTCGGCGCCCAAAATAATACTGAAAAAGAATTACGTTCGGGGCTCTCCCTACCACATGATGATACAGTGACAACAAATGGAATTCAATCTTTGATTGACATGCTGAATGTGAGTACTTTCAGATATAAAATTGGTGCAGTGCTAAATCTATTCAACGATTCGTTTAAAAATTAATTTCCAGAGTATCAGTAGCTGCGAATTACGTTTAGCTAACAGAATTTTCCCTGCTCTTGGGCTAGAAGTGAAGCCTGAGTTCAGAATGATAATTGAAACGTCATTTCGGTCAACGATACAGAACGTCAATTTCAAGAAAGTTCCTGAAGCTTGTGAAACAATCAACAATTGGTGCAGTGAACAAACCAACAATCGTATCAATGACATTATTACACCAAGTGAGTCACATTTCGATTCTACAATTGATTGTATCGATTGGGTATGTATTTTTCCCTCATGTTATTAAAGTATTAATCTGATCATTCTAGGTGTTATCGATGCCGCAACCAAACTGGTTTTGGTAAACGCTGTTTATTTCAAAGGAACATGGAAGAAAACTTTCAAAGAAAACTGTACTCAATCGAAACCTTTTCATATCGATGAAAATACTACGGAAAATGTGCCTACAATGCATAACAAAGACTATTACAATTATGACAGGATTCCTGATCTTCATGCTCATTATATTGAACTTCCTTACAAGGTAAATTTAACTGAAATACATCAATAACTATTTTCGTGATTTTATATTCATCGAATTCTTATCATTAGAGCAATTCAACCACTGATGCAATCAGCATGTTTATCATATTTCCGGATGCAATCAATGGATTGGCAGTAATTGAGGATAATTTAGATAAAATTAACTTCAAAGATCTTCATGACAAACATAAGTCTGTTCAAATTTCTTTGCAATTACCCAAGTTCAAAATTGTCAAACAGTTTGATCTGCAAGATGTTCTTGAAAAAGTAAGAATCACTTCAATCATTGGTGTGCATTTTTATTGATTTTTGAATGAAATTATTCTCACAGATGGGAATGAGAGACATGTTTACTCCATCTGCAAATTTTCTGGGTATTACGGATCCATCACTGTCCGTCTCTAAGGTCATACACAAAGCTTTTCTAGAAGTGAATGAAGAGGGAAGTGAAGCAGCGGCAGTAACTGGTAGGGAATTCGTAACTTCATGAATCATAGCACTATCCCAAATTTTTATAAATTTCAATGAAATTGTTCTAATACATCATTTCTGTAGCTGTCGTAATGGCGAGATGCTGTATGCCACGACCACATATAGAGGTTGCAATTAACAGGCCGTTCTTCTGCGCTATCGTTGCTACTGACACTGGAACACAACTTTTCAATGGGAGAGTCATGAATCCAGTTGTAAACTAAATGTTATAATTACTGCTACATATACCAAATCAAAAATATAGTTGTGGTGTGATTGTATAATCAAGGTCATTTTATTATATTCACATACTAAGTTACTGTCTTAATTGAGACCAGTGTTAGTTGTCATAAGATGATCCGATTACAATTACGATTTACTCGCACATATTGGATGCATCGGGGGCCAAATATTCTATTCCGATATTTACATTCAGCCTGTTTCGACTTTGGGCAATCAGTGGAGAAGGTTAAATCAATAGTTTGACTGTGGATAAACCAGCAATCGGATCAAGGAAGCCATTGAATTTTACAAACGACAACTTTCGTTATATCAGCTATCACTTACTACTATAATTGCTGTTATATAAATCAATCCTCTCGAAGTAATCAAAATTTGATACTCAATATTTGTTTACGTTAGACAAACATAGAGAGACTAATTTGACTGTTTCCCGTTTTATTCAGTTCGCTATATTTCTTCCAAATAGTATATGAAATGACTTCATTCCGATATTTTCGCAGTGAATTATGTAGCAGAAAATAAAATTCAACAAAATATTCTCAATTCACGATTGATTAAGGCTCGAAGGTAATTATAGTGTTCAAAAATATTGCGTGAAGTAAATTTAAACAAACTCGAATATCATGCGATTGAGTTCATAAACATTATATGAGAACGGGAATACGGAATGGAATCCTGGTTGGTATCAGGCTCCAAGCGATTTACGTTCAACATTTTCGGTGCAAAAGAATGCCGCCAGTGATCCGAAAACTCGGCGCCAAAATAGCCGGTTGCCACCGCGGCACTGCCAAGCATGCAAGTAGAAGTCAAGATGATCAAGGGAAGGAGACGAAAAAAAAAGACCATACTGCTATATTATGTTGGTTTCGCGCGGTGGACTCAAAATTCTCCGCCCTCACTACCAACTCAGCGAATTCCAATCGATTTCTTTAAAAACGACAAAAATAAAAACAAACTTTCAAAAAAAAAATTATCATAAATTAGGATGCTCCCAATATAGTTTAATAAAATTGATTATAAAAAAATTGGTATACAAGATGAAATCAAGTTATTTTCCAGTATAAGATGAAAAGTATGATGATAAATATAACGAGTTATTCGTTGAGTGTGAATGGATAGAGAAATTAACTACTTAGTGAAATAGAGACGATTGAGAAGAAGTGAAGACAAATATAGACTGTGGAGAGAAATGAGAAATAAAGATCGGATATCGCATGCGGTTCATACACCAGAGACCTTCGCCTTGACTCCAAGGTTACATGAAGAGCACCGACCGTCCTAGCAAAGGTGAACCGGCAAGTATAAAGTGGGAGGAAAATAAAAAGACTGAGGAGAGATCCCGTACCAGTGGTAGACGAGTAATGCATCACTTCCGGAATTGCATAACTCATCGTAATGTACTTTGTACCTATCAAAGATATATTTCGCCGGTAAATATTCCAGTTATATTATATCGAAATACAATCTCATTTCAAATACTATCTAGAATTACACTCCAACAATACTATAATGCAATAATATGACGAAATATATAAATCTACACAACATGATTTGAATTATTAAGGTATAGGAATTCACAAGCTGAAGAAGTCAAAAAACTTCCATGTTGGAAAATATTCATCGCAAGCTAAACCTGTGAATTCAACGGAATTCTTCAATTTATTGACTGAAACAGTAAATTCAGGTCAAAAAATTCTCAAAGACCGAGATATCTTTTGTTACAGGTATGAAAATAAAATTTGTTCACCGTCAGTTTTCCGATGTAAGTGTAGTAATTCATGAGGGTGTTATGGCGATTCGAAATGCTCTAATTATCCTCTAATTCTATTTTCATAATATTAATTCAGATGAGTATACATACGAAACTATCGGATATTTGAACTAATCAATTCCATACTAAGTCACACCCCATGATGTAGAAAACAATTCTGCATTTGAAATCGCTCAATTCTCTTCGCTGCAAACCACGTAGCTGTCCATTGAAGCTTATGTAATAGTCGGATAATAGAGCGTGGGCGAGGTTATTCATTACACGTTAGTCAAGCAATCGTCTTAATGAGAAGAGGCGAGCCAAGTGTTTAAGAAGGATTGAATTAGTAGTGAAGAACACGGAATAAGTCAAAGTCTAAAAAGAATCCGCTACACAAAGAATGTTTATGCTCAATGAAAAAAAGTATAAAAAGAAAGCGAAAAAAATTGTTGAAGAATTTTACTTCATCCGATGTTATTCTCGAGTTGCATTCGAGATGAATATCTACACAGAGACATAGCATGGGAAGCACGTGGGTGACATCAACACTCTATTCGTAGCATTGGCAACTGAACTCTGTATCATTGACTGAACAATTTTGTAATAGGCGAATTATGCAGAACTATTACTGTTACAGAAATGCTAAATAATTTACATTCGATTTGAATTATTCATCATTGAAATAAAGAATGAATTAATTTTATATAATGTTGCATAGAACTAAACGCATGAAAGATAATTGAAGTAATAATAAAAAAGTTTGAAGTTCGACTAATTGATGAAATTATTCTATATAGTTATGTGATCCAAGGATGCGCTTCAAGTCTACACGAAATGAGAGTTCAGCAGCATGCGAGATTGCATTATAGTTACGTATCATGATTTTCCACCTACACAGATTTATTAAAACAACATCGTCGATGTGAATGTATGTATTCTATTTTCAACATAATTTTTATTAACATTCCCTCATTCATATAATTTTTACTAAGTGTAGGATTAAAACCCAAGAAGCATTAGCTCAAAGGAATATTGTTTGCTTAACGGCGCTTAGAGACGCTCTACGAATTTTTCAGACCCAACAAACATCAGTGCGTTATAATGTACGACGCATTTACCACACAGGAAACCGACAATTAATATAATTTATTCGAAGATCTATAGACACACATAATCAGTTCTTTATTCGTTGAAAAAAGAAAAAATTACTACCAATGCTATAAATTATACAACAGATTTTTTCACACACGCATTCGAATGTGCTCATGCGTTATTGTTTCAATTGAGTTGTCCACTCACCTATATCGAATGTTTGTAGTTTCAGTGTTCACAAAAATTTGTTCTATTTGATAATACTGTAGGATATTGAACACTCACCTGTAACAGAAAAAAAATAACTTGTAAACACGTGATTGCTAATCATTTGATTGAGATAGAGTTCAATTTCTGGGGCAAATTTTTAACTTATTGAAACTATAATATGCACATTGATAAATCAAGTGCATAAGTGAGCTAAGAGTCATCCATAAATATTACACATTCTGAGACAGATGTTGAATTTATTCAGATAAAGACCTAAGATTTTCATCAACATAAATGATCTCTTATAATCAATGTGTTATGAACAATGTGATGATATTCAAAGTCGTCCAGCTCAATAGATTAATGAATTGTTGACAAGTGCAAAAATAGGTTATTCCCACAGTTCTAGTGTCGTTCGAGTTCATGGCGAGTCAAATCTAGTTCAACATAATAATTCTCTCTCCCAGGACACTCGTGGCAGGTTAGCTGGAACGATGAGTATAAAACACAACTACATCTAGCCAGTAATTTATCTCACGGGTCCAAGAACAAACATCAACATTGTATGTAGGCACAAAACAACCTTGTAACAAGATTTGTTGAATGATAATTGGTGCATTCACACACACTCACACACAGACACGCACAATTTTTAGCGGCGTGATGCAAATATAACATCTACGAAATGACGAATGAAATAAAATGATGAAGTACTATGATATTGCTGTTAATATGGATGAGAAAATGTTCTTAAAGAGAAGATATGAAATATGTATGTACCTAAAGCAAATGGTTGATCGTATTCAGATTGCATCACAACGACCATTTTATTGATGCAATTGATCATTAGATTATCTTGGAATTTGTGTGCCTTCACTGATAACACTATTTTTTATGTTAATTATTCATATGCCCACCCGTCTTCATTAAAAAACTAAATTACAAATTCAAAAAACACTTTTCATCACATTTCAACCGTCACTTATGCAAAACAAATTTACAGAAATAATAAAACGTTACCGACAAACACACACAAATAGTCGCGTTACAGTACGATGACGTCCTGATCTATTAAATACGATTAAATATACAGCGAGTAGATGGAATGCACAAAACATGCGTGCGTACCACCAGTGTGCTTGCTAGAAACCGAATGAGTATGTTTCAGAGGAGAGATTCTATCCTTCCCTTTACTACCTACGTCTTTCAATGTTACCCACTCTCTTTTATATGCAGCTCCACCTCCACCACTACCACTGCTATTGCTACCACTATAGGCACAAATTATCAATCGATTCTCGCAATGTGAAGAAATGCAAACACGAAAAGTTGTTGTTTTGAAAATATCCATATGTGATTCTAGAACATATAATGGCAGCTTATGCCACAAATTAATCAAAGTCCGATCGAATTCTTTGTGTTTTTCACATGTTTCTACTCATCAGCACATTTTCCATTATATTTTCGTACAAAAATTGTCGCTGATCCAGTTTCAAGAACATTTTTTCTTGATAAAGATTAATTGAGAGAACATTACATTTGGAATTGTGGTTTCTTTTCTTTTTAGGGGTGTCAACAACTTCCATATTCCCCGATGAAATTCGATTGAGAAAAAAAAATTTCTCTTTGACTGGCTATTAAATTTTGACCCCGAAACGCTATTGAAATATCTTCTGTATTAATTAACTGTATTCAAACCTTATTCCTCTTAATGGAAATTCTTTCAATAATTAACTAACTGCATTTCATTACTACTTCATTACCATATAATTCATTAACTTCTTTCGTGTTCATGGCATCAACATGTAAACTCTCACGCTCATACAATAAATGCATTGATGATGCATCGGTGAGAATTATTCGTTTATTTATTTAACAGCCTATACAATTATACAAAACTGCGTATAGCCATAGAAATAAATAATGCATGTATTACACGTTTATAATTAAATTTAACAGACATGTATGAAATAATTTTGCATCGTAAAAATACTTTTACCGGAAAAAATAAAAAAATACAATTTTGACAACTTCCTCGAGGATTCTCAGACTCACTCATCTTGCAATGATAAACATTTTCTACATATTTATACATTTATATACAGCTAACGTCGTGGAAAGTGCGATTAGTCATGTTCAATAAATGTTATAACTGACGCACGCGCCAATTTAAGTCGCGTCTACATACCCGCACGGAATTGTCTGTCGTACCGCCATTCTTCTATCAGCCGGTCGATCAGCGAGGCCTACTTTGCACCCGAGACAAGAGTCGAGAAAGTTGGGTCTCATGATAAGAGAATTATCGCTCATATAGTACCAGGATAAACTATCAAGTATATATGAATCTAGCTGCTAGTTTCGTTTGCTCGATGCAACTTTATGTCACTTTCTACATTTTTGTTTTTTTTTTTCAAATACAAAATTAAGAATGATTATTTTGTCGGGGACATCAAAGCACTGACCGAGTCTATCTTGACAATGAACCACACCATTCTATCGATCGCTTTTATTATTCCACGTTTGATGTATACTGATATGAAAGCTTCACACAACTGCCATCTATATGTAATAACGATTGTTTCTAAAACGTCTAGAAATTCCATTAAAGAGACGCAGAAATGTTTCTGTATCAGAAAATGATGGATTAATAATTGAATGTTATTTGATAATAATTCGCAAGGCCATTTTGACTATAGATATAAGACGATAGCGATTAAAACATATGATGAATACGCAGCATATAAATCAAACTGATTTCTTGGTAAAAAAACAAAAAAATAATAATAATAATATTAAAATAAATTGTGGAATTCGATTCGATTTGATAAGATATTTCCAATGTGGTGGAAGAGTAATCGATACACAAACAATCGTGGATGTGATGTAAGAATTTGTGTCCAACTGATATTCTGTCGATAATATTGGAAACAAGACTATGAAAATTTTACCAGAGGGCAAATAATAATCATCAGCCCATGACCGTGAAGCAGTTTGAGGTTACGGTTACGCATTTGTTCTGTTTCCGGTATAAACTTGAGAGAACTTCTAAACGAGACTGTCCACACTTTTGCAATTCAAATTGATGAATTATTGCATATTCATCATAATCTAATGCACGATTATAATCATAATACATGTGAAAATTTCAACCGTTGATAAAATGAAAATAAAACAGATGGAAAATGAGATTTGTAATTTTCAGTACCAAGGCCGAAATAATAAAAAAAAAAGAATGGATTGTGGAACAAAACAAATGACATGTTGTCATTGATTGGACAACTCAGATGTATGTTCTAAAAGTCATTCCCAATAACGATTCTATGATAGGGAAATCAGTTTTTCCATATCACGCGGCATTGAAACATTCCGCGTTACGGAAAAACAAACCCTTAAGATAATATTATTGTAAATCTCTCTCAACTATGCATGAAAGCCATAGCTATCGGATAGTCAATTGCGTTAATACTATGTAAATAAAAAAATTCTATGTCATTAATTGATTTTCCTCTACGTATCTACGTATACATAAAAATTAGATTTTTACTTATTTTTCTGTTTCTTACTTCATTTTTCCTAATAATATATATCTATCACTGTCCCGCGTGCGCGATATCGAAGGATTGAAGATTGGAGAAAGGCGGAATTGAAAAGGGGTGCGGCGACCATGTAAATTTGTGCCATTAAGGGTGTGTTCAGTATATATGTACGGATATATGAGGGACACACAGGTGGAATGAGTATGTTGCAAAGGAAAAATCCAAAAGAACTTCATAACTGTTTTGAACACACCACAATCGACAATTGCAATGGTGCATTTGCAAAACATATTTAAAAAAGTTCCAAATATGTAATTATAACATTATTTTCATTACTTATCGATATTTAACAATACCTAATTGAGAAAATTGAATAAAATATAATTTATTACAACCAAAAATTACCTCATTGTTAAAGGAATTGGAATTATTTCGTATTCAAAACGTCTGAGAATCCCCTCAACCTATCGACTTAATAAATCAATCGCAATGAAAATGAATATACTTTCAATTGGGAAAAAAAAAAACAAAAAAAAATTATTCAGAACTGAGTAACAAATTTAAAAGGAATGAAACCTCGACGGTTCTCTCATATTTCTAGTGAAGGAACTCATATTAATACAATGATCTGTACATCTTCTTTGAGATAAGTAGTTGTATTTTCTGATTGATATCAAAAAGATAAATTTTTCAGAACATACAAAATTGTATTTCTGGAAACTTCGTGAAAATCATAAGCTTGGGTGCATTTAAACATAATCTAGTAAGAATAATTTCTGTAGGATGAAGAAAATTTACATTGTCCATTCATTTTTTCTTCACGTATATACTACTTCAACAGGAAAATAGTTCAACCATTGTGTGCTATGAAGAACTGTTTTTTTTTTAATGAATATGTGAAGATCATTAAAAAAAACGATGAAAAGCATTAAATATTATCTATATGAATCACGTGACTAAATGGGGACGCGCCCTTTGATGATTGATGCGACACGGCACGAAGTATGAGATGGAAAATGAATGATAAAACAAAAATAAAGAGAGAAAAAAAATGGTTCTGGGACAAAGTCAAGATCGATTACGAAACACGCACGACTCTTTTTCGAGTACCGCTAAGAACAACAATGAATATTTGCACGTGCTGATACACATATGATACATAAATATGTTGCTAACCATATGCATTCGTGTGGGTCTAACCACATTGATATAGTGAAAAATATTAACACAAAAGTTTTGAAGCAAATTACAACGGCGAAAATGAGTATTTTGGTTTGTGCGGCGGTGACTCGACTCGGCCATGATCTAATGTTAGTATCATTCCCAACTGGTTATATGTGTATAGACTCTGTTGAGTTGAAGTCGATGTCGTATTACGCGGCATGCATATTCGTTGCTTGAAATTAAATTCAATTTCACAACTCATCATTCTTCTGCACATAATGAAGAAAAAAAAAATCAGGAGAGCAATGAAGTATACGGCAAGTAGAAGAACAAAAGAAAATAAAAAATATATATAGAAATGAGTTCTTCGAAAAATTGCGCAATAAAAAAAGAAATAATTACAACAATGATTCGAATGAAAAATGACAATAGGCATTTAACGATAATTAATATATACATGAATTAGTTGTCGAAATATTTTAATGGGTTGATAAAAGTGAGACACGCAGTTTCTTATTGGTATAAAAATTCACTACCCGCTGGGTCGTCATTCCACTAATTTCCAGCGGCCATCAAAATGACAGCAAAAACCGAAAACACTGAACTGAATAAAGAGTGAACGGTTATTCAATGTTCGGAGAGAAAATATGCAAGAAGATCACAACATACAATTTGGGTACACTTTAATACTTCAACCCTTCGTTATTTTTTCGGTTTTTCATATCGCATTTTATTCCGCACGTTTTTTTTTGTTTCTTTTTTCACCACATTCTCATGCTCCCACACGTCTTTCGGGGGAGGATAAAAATACAAGACATCTTAAGACCGCCAGGACAGCTATTCGATCGTGAACACATGTCGTTGGCGCCGGGAGACTACCTCCATACACATACACTCGTAGACACATTACACAGTGCTCGTCAAGAATAATGGAGAAAAGACAAGCAAATGAATATATTCGTCTCTCTCAGCACGATGTTAATGAAGTGATAATGCCGCATTACCTTCCTCAACTTAATAACAAGTACTTCAATACCTTTATCGGCCCTCATTCTATTTTCTAGAGGGTTAACGTAAATGAGTATGTGTGTATGAATGCGCATATATGTGTGCCTGTTCACCTGGTTGGTATTGTCCTTCTTTCTCTCTCTTTCTCACTTTACCTATATCTATCTATCTCTCTCTATCTCTCTCTCTTTCACTCATTTGCATTGCTTCTGCTGTCAAAAAGCCGCGCGTTCAACGACCTGACAGGTGTGACATCACTTCAAAAAAAAACTCAACATTCGATAATTAATACACCTGATATTACAAACAATAATCAATTCATCAGTGTTTCATGGGAATGTCATTTTTTTTTTCACCTTTATCGGCAACGTTCCATGCCCGTTGACCCGGAGTACAGGCCATGCAGATGGCATTTATTTTACAGCAATTACGGAGCAAACCATTTTTTTACATGAATTGTTGGATTAATCGACAATTTATCAATAATTCTAATACATAACCACACAAAATAAATTCATGTAGATACAATAATTACCTCGTTTATTGTCGAGCTCCGAAATCTCCTCCTTGTTGTCGGCCATCTTAGCACCAGTCACTGATTCACAATGCACGACGGGTAAACACAGACGAGAACTCAGAACACTGTGTTCGTATTGCCCGTGGCGCCGTCTGATGGTATAATTTCAAATTGCCGGTTGCTTTTCTTTCTTTCTTTTATTTTTATTTTTATTATTTTTTTTTTTTTTCAGGGACGAAATGTGAATTTCAATAACCCCGTCAAGTCATTTACAATTAATATTTATGCCTGAAATACATAATCTTATTCATAAATTATTCTTATCAAATAGAATTGTCATTTATCATCGATACAACTCTATTGAAATAGGAATTCAATAAATGTTTCGCATATTGAGGTTATGGGTGATAATAATATTTCAGTTATGTATATGTACATGAAATGTATTGTTTATTATGAAAAAATATTTCGAAGAGATTCAATTTATGGGAAAGATTGTAATATTACGAAAGAGATTATGGGGGATCAGATGGAAAGGCAATGGTGACGTTTTTTTCATATTACTTCACACATGTCCCCACAGTCCGCAGTGTTTTGTGGTCGCACAGTACCGGTATAAATTCCCACCTCAAACATTCCATTAGTATACAGCAACTGCTTAGGCTCTCGTTTATTTCCGCTATCTTCCTCAAGCGTAGCACATTGTTAATTTTTATTTGAGCGATCGATTCAAAATTCTTTCACGGATTTTACAATGACTGGGAGAGACGTTGTAATTGTGTCGGCTGTTAGGACACCAATAGGTTGGTAAAATTAATTAAATTTCAATTATCACCGACATAACCCAATTATTTTGAAATGTAATGATATATACAATTTTGAACGTGTGTGGGATGATCACACCAATTTAATGATCCAATAATAGAATATTTTTGACAGTTAACAATGCAAGATTGAAAAAAGATTAGATAATTCTTTCAAAATTATTAAGGAATATGTAAAATATGTTTTTTATATGTGTCTCATACATTATATTTGAAAATATTTCGAATTTACGGTTCGGTATACTTGTGTGGCAATGCACAACCTACTTTCCAAATTCCCGTTAACGTTATATTTTTTTCAATATCAATCGAAAGAAACAAATCAATTGTACAAAAAAAAAATTCAATTAACGGCAAACTGAATTTAACATACAAAAAAAATTGATTGAATTTTTTGCAGGATGTTTTTGTGGATCTCTTTCCTCTTTGAAGTCATCGGATTTGGGCAGCATTGTTATCAAAGAAAGTTTAGTGAGAGCTAATTTGAAGCCTTCAGATGTGTCAGAAGTGATTTTTGGGCAGGTGATTCATCGATAAAATTGAATTCTTCTTATCAATATTGTTTCTAGACGTATCAAACTTTTCCAATTTTCATCGATTGTTAGGCATTAACGGCCATGGAAGGCCAAAATCCAGCGCGTCAAGCTGCGATCAAAGCTGGCATACCTATTTCTGTACCAGCATACTCAGTGAATATGCTCTGCGGTTCAGGGTTGAAGTGCGTATTCATATTTAAATTGTTAAACATGACAGAATCAGAAAAAAAGCAAGGTCAATAAGTCGTAGAATGAATACCACTAAACATAGGATCAACTCTTCCCCCTTTCAGATCTGTTCAAAATGCGTATTTCTCGATAAAATCTGGCGAAGGTGAGATAATCGTGGCCGGTGGTCAAGAGAGCATGAGCCAAGCTCCACATGCGATTCAATTAAGGAATGGCTTGAAAATGGGGAATGGGGCAATGGTTGATACAATGATTTTCGATGGCCTCACCGACGCATTTACGAATATTCACATGGGCATTACAGGTTTGCTATCTCGTTTTTCTTTCTAGCTTGATTCCATATGCATTGTTTCCAAAACGCATTTGAATATTGAATCTCATATGTTTAATTTAGCTGAAAATATCGCGAAGAATTTCTCGATAAGCAGAAAAGAGCAAGATAATTATGCAGCAAAATCACAACAAAAAGCTGAAGTAGCGATAGCAGCAGGATATTTTGAGAAGGAGATAGTGCCGGTTACAATAAAAAATCGGAATGAAACTGTAGTCATTTCATTGGATGAATTTCCTAAGGCCGGTACGACCGCAGAAGGACTTAGCAAATTACGTCCAGCATTTCTCAAGGTTGATAATAATTTGTATGAAATATATATTTCGTATTTACAATAAATAGAGACTGATATTCTTACTTGAATGATCATTCACCAGGCTGATGGCACAGTTACAGCTGGCAATGCATCAGGAATTAATGATGGCGCCGGTGCAGTTGTGTTGATGTCAGCAGAAGCTGCTGTGACCGCGGGTATTCCCACTCTAGCAAGAATCGTGGCGGTTGCTCAAGCAGGTGTGGAACCTGATATCATGGGAACCGGGCCGATTCCAGCTATTAACTTAGTCGTGAGTTTTGCCTCGATACTCATATATAATCACTTATTTATGTAATCAATCATTATTTCATTGATAATGGTAAATGGGTTTCGTCTTTATCCAAAAATTGGAATGGTTTGCAGTTAGAAAAAGCTGGATGGACCAAAGATCAGGTCGACCTATACGAATTGAATGAAGCATTTGCTGTACAATCAATCGCTTGTTCAAAAGAATTGGGACTGGATCTGGATAAAGTTAATGTTAATGGTGGTGCTATTGCGCTAGGCCACCCAATCGGTGCTTCAGGTAATTTGATTCTATTTTTTGTGTTCCTAAACGAATATTTCACAAATAATAAGTTGCTTGATATTTTGATCATCTCTCCAGGTACGAGAATTTTAGTAACATTGTTGCATGCGTTGGAGCGTACTCAAGGCAAGAAAGGCATTGCTTCCCTTTGCATAGGCGGGGGAATGGGTATTGCAATAGCCATTGAACGAGAACAGCTATAACCAAAACTGGAGAATCGAAAATTTAGAGTTCAAATTGTGTCGCCCAATCCAAGATATATGTCCAACGTGTTGTTCACATTTGCTCATTTCATTCGTTTGCTTTTGTTCATATACAGATCCAACTATAAATGTTTCAATCCACACAACAAAAATATTTATAACCTTTTTTTTTCGAATAGAAATATGATGATGGGATTGAGTTATTCGGTCAATATTAATAGATGAGTTGAATTGAGTATTAAATGGATGGTTCGATTTATAAGTCATGCAGATTGTATCATGGTTTTTTTCATGTATTATAAAATCAGTATTTTATCAGGGTGAGAATACTTTTGCTGACATTGTAGAATTTTTACATAATGAAGTCACAACGACTGTTTGAAAAATAAATTGTTATCTATTTCTTAATTTTTATTCATTACATATCCGTTCAATCATCGATTCCACAATTGTTTCGAAATATATCAATCTTTCTGTTATCCACTCACTCGTGTGAACAATTTGGTTCCGGTTTTTTCTGCAGACTCAAGAGTCTCCCCACTGCTGCTTTATCTTGTTCGTGTTTCTGCTCTGTTCTCTTCGATCTGAATGTGTGTTTTCGACTCTTTGTTGGTTTTTCTGGTCCCATCAGAAGATTCAATTCATTTCTTATTGCAGGTATTATTGGAATCTACAATAAAAACCATTAAGTGCTGATTATCAAATATAAAACAATTCGTCTGCTAATTCATTAATGAACGCACTTATTCAATCAATACATTATGCTGATATTTGGTCGGTATGTACCGGTTTGGCTGGATAATGTCCCTTATAATATTTGTCACTACCGAAAATTTCATAAGCCATATTTAGAGGGTTGTTTGCTATTGTTTTTATTGATGGTAAGCAGATTTTGGAATATTTTCCAATCATCTGAGACCAAAGTGAATCAACATGGCCTGATGCATTGTTCATGAAGAAATATGAGCCCCAATATCCTGATATTATCGTTTTTGTATCAGGATGAGGTGATAATTCATTATCAGTTCGTTCTGCGTCCATTTCTTCATTCACAACAACAGTGTCCCAACCAGCATGAACGGCTGGCGTATAAATATCCTGGATAATATTATCGCCGAAGTACAGACATCGCGGCGAATCTTTGTTAGTAATTTTTTTAAAAAATTGATTCAACTCTGGCCAATTACCCTGCGAATATATTCCCTGTCGAACCAAATCTTTTCCCACTATTGGTGTACTTTCATTGTATCCAGACAAAGAAATAAATGGCCGATTTTCCGTGAAAAATCCTGGTTTCCTTGCGTAACAAATTGTGATATCAAATAACGATCTCCAATCTTCATCCAGTCCATATTTGGCTGTAAAGTCCATGAAGTCTGCATTCGATCCAGTAATTAAAAATGTCAGTTTATTTTTCTTCATTTCACGAAGCCACGAAATTATCGTTGGACTGCATTTTCTAATATATTTTTCAGGTCTCGTTTTTAAATTAGGAAAATATTGTCCAATGTTTTGTTTGAAATGCTCTCGATCGAACATGAAAATTAACCCAGCTAATATATCAGACCAAATTTCATATTGCTCCATTGGCATTCCATTTTTATTGTCGGCGGCATCAACAGCCCGAGCAAATGCTAAACTTGCTGGCATATCAAAATAATCCAATAAACATCGCATTTTCAGAGAAACTGGTCCATTCCACGCAACCACGGGATCATTGATGAAAGCATCAACAACATCCCAGTGGAAATCAGGATAAGTTTGTTGAATTTCTTCTATCGTCATTGATTTCGTACCATGACTCGCTTGTCCAATAACACCATCAGAACTCACTTTTAGAACATTTCCCCTATCGAAGTCCAAAATCAATCCTTTCTGCATGAAATCAATATCATTTTTTTCCAGAGGTTTGCATAAATATTTGGAATCATATCCTTTATGCTCAGCAAGATAATTGGCCAGCACATTATACTCCATTCGGACCATTTCCGTTACATTATACCACAATAATGTATTATCCAGATCGAATCCAATGCAATCATAATCATTCAAATTGAACTTATCCATCATTTTAGACTGACCACGGTGAATTTCATTGTCTGTTAATGTTGGGTTATGTTCACTTTCCGTACAATATTTCCGAGTTTGATTACGACCACTGTTCACTATTCCACATCGATTGAAATTCATATTTTTTCTGCACAATGATTTCAAGCCACGTAATGATATATTCCGTTGAACCCAACCATTCAAACTAAGAGTGTGCGACATCATGAGCAGAAATACCGCAAGAACAGTTTTGTATTTTTAACGTGATTCTAGATTAAATCTGTACTAATTATATTTGTCAAATTATCTAATCAGCGAGCGATGAAGATAATAAATATGTTTCATTAATCAAAAATACAAATAAGATTTGTTAAAATTCACTTTCAGATTTCTTGCCGCGAAAATTATCATTGAATATAATAAATGCATGCATATATTTGTATTCGATATTCTCTTCATTTAATGCCAATGCAATTCAACTTACATTTGGCGGTATATGAACACATCGGATATTCCTGGCTTGTACGAAAAATGTATCAAAACGAAATTTATCACCTCTGGGATCCGTGAATATACAGTCGTGCATTACAACATTCATAAATCTGAAATTACGAAAGAATACATCACACAAAACTTTGCATATTTGACAAACAATTATTCTCTATGACTCGACCGAAATACTCACGCGTCAGCTTCTTCAATTGTCCCATAAACAAACGCCTCATTTCGTAAATCAACTGTTGTTTTTTTACCAACAACGGCTTTTAATAATATTGCCAAACTATTGTAAAATGCAAACTTCTCTTTAGCAGTTGCCCGCACGCTTGGATTCATTATTGCTGTCATTCCATCACGCAATCTCGGATACGCATGTGTTGTTGCCAATATGGCGGTGGTTTTGATTACCGCTAAAATTCAAAGTTTGAAAATAATGTGCCAAGGCCAACGAGCCGCCATTAATTGATTATACCAATGTTCTCATTTAAATTAATGTCGATGAAGACCTCAGTGATAATCCATTTAGCGAGATAAAATTTGTTCAATTCCAATCAGTATAAGTCCAGTATAGGCAATGAATTCAGTTTGAATGCAGACACAAAATGTACAATATGCCCAAGGTCTACTGTTGCTACTGAAATATGGTACACCAGCCGTCCCAGTTAATCATATAATCCGATGAGTGACCTCTTCCTGTATGAATTTCTCGTCCCTCCGGCTTTTTCCCCTTCATGATCTCTTCAACACTCCATCGACGTAATCTTTCCGCACGCCGCCGCCAATGTGCATCCTGGTTGAGGCACATTAGCTCTCTTGATTGTCCGATTTGACAACAGTCTACAGATTCAGTTTATTCGGTCGTTGTCAGTGCTGTGTACCATCAATTTGTTGCAAAAAATAAGTAACACTTTTTTTTCTTCAATCAACCTTTTCTCCGATGGAAAATTTCGTTTGTTGTTCATGATGAAATGTTAGCAACAGATTCTTTCTTAAACGTCAATTTATTCCGTGATGGTGACATACAGCGCATTTATGCTGTTGCAATTTTTTTGTATTAGAAAAAAAAAGTAATACAGATATTTGAGTATAAGTTACTTCATCATGTCGATGAAACAGAGAATATGTGGTGCTGTGGCGGTACTACGAGGTGCTGAATTGAAACCCGATCATGTGTAAATTGCGATACAATACATAATGAATATTTCCTTACTCGCATTTGATGGGCAATTTTGAATATTCTAATCTGTTCTTTTTTTTTCGCGCTCGACAATGCATTCCAGGTTGAACATGGATGCTATTGAAAAAATGACATCCGAAGGGGACCCAGAAAATAGCGAGAAGCCTCCACCTATCAAATCGACTCCTTTGGATAACTTGCAAGCCGTTGTTGATTGGTTTGGTGCTAACATGCTCTTAGTTTTAACGATCCTTGGTGTGTCTGCGGGTTTGAGTTTGGGTTTTCTCGGACGTTTGGCTTCATTTTCACCTGGATCAATCATGCTCATCAGTTTTCCCGGCGAAATTCTCATGCGGTTGTTGAAAATGTTCATCCTTCCACTTATAATCTCTTCTTTAATAACTGGTACCGTTTGAGTTTTTTTCTTTCACGTCACATTTGGAATTGATTCAAAGTTCATTATTTGTGTAAGGTATGGCGCATATGGATGCACGTAGTTCAGGCAGGATGGGCTTCAGAGCTTTGTGCTACTATTTAGTCACCACAGTTTTAGCTGCCATCGTTGGAATCGCCGTTGTTCTTTTAATCCATCCAGGCGATCCAAGAATAAGAAATACAGTAGAGGTAACAGTGGCTATGGAATCTGAAGCAGTGAGAGTTTCTACTCTCGACGCGATATTAGACATCGTCCGGTAATGAAAACAACTCTACGAATGAAAAAATAATTAGCACTTAATACGAAGAAGAATTAAAATAATAAATGTTATCTTAAATTTTGTAGGAATATGATTCCAGAAAATTTGGTACAAGCATGTTTTCAACAAGTTCAAACAACTTACGTGAAGAAACCAGTTGTCGTTATTGTCGGACGTGAGAACCATAGTGATTTCACCCTTGAACATACATTAGTTTACAGAGATGGTACAAATGTTATGGGCATGATAGTTTTTTGCATTACTTTTGGCCTCCTTGTCGGTCAATTGGGGCCTAATGGAAGAGTCATGGTGGAATTTTTCACAGTGCTAAATGAAATTATTATGAGAATCGTTACACTCATCATTATATGGTGGTTATTCTTATGAATTGGACTCGTCGCTATCGATACTTATTGCCACAAGACTCATATTCCACATAAATTTTAGGTATTCACCATTTGGTATAATGTGCCTTATAGCCGGAAAAGTTATGTCCATCACTGATATTGCAATAACAGCACAAATGCTCGGCTTATATACAGTCACTGTTATTCTTGGTCTATTAATTCATGGTGTAATTACTCTACCAACGATATTTTGGTTATTAACACGACGTAATCCAGCTACATATTTCAAGGGGATGATTCAAGCTTGGATAACAGCAGGCGCAACTGCTTCAAGGTTTGGAAATATTATAGTAATTTAGTACCACCAGTGAGAAAGATACCGAAAATATGTTCGATTTTTTTTTAGTGCTGCTGCATTGCCGATTACTTTTCAATGCCTAGAAGAAAATAACAAAATCGATCCACGTGTTACGCGATTTGTCGTGTCAGTTGGGGCGACAGTCAATATGGATGGTACTGCATTGTACGAAGCTATTGCTGCAATATTCATTGCTCAAATCAATGGAATTCCTCTGGGCTTCGGTGATATCATAACCGTGAGGTAAGTATTGGTTCTCCGATCCTTTTTCAACACCGTTCAGATATACCTTCTCGAATATTTGATGTGTTTAGTTTGACTGCCACATTGGCGAGCATTGGTGCAGCCAGCATTCCGAGTTCAGCTTTAGTGACTATGATTTTAGTTTTGACTGCACTCGGATTACCAACACAAGATGTTTCGCTTCTATTTGCCGTTGATTGGTTACTGTGAGTTTCATTAGGTGCCATATATTTTACGTTGGAACGTAGTCAACATTTTCTCATAACTTTTTGTTAATCTTTTGGTATTCAGTGATCGACTAAGGACTTCTGTAAATGTACTCGGTGATGGTTTCGGCGCTGGAATTGTGTATTATCTCAGCAAGGACGAATTTGAGGAAATGGATGAACGGATGAAATTAGAGTCACTTGAATTAGGTGCAACTGTTCAAACGAATCCTCAAGTCCGTGATAATGATGAATTGAATATTGCTCAGACATCGGAAACAAAGATATAATAATGGAAAGAAATGAAAAGCGAGAAAGGTTATTGAGGAAGATATTACTATTTTTTACAGATTTTGTTATAAGCTCATAACAATCATGGATATGGCGATTGATAGATTTCTGCTTTTGTAGTGCGTTACAAAGGTACAAGAAAAGCCTGGCATATAAAAATGTAAGTGTGAGCACCAATATCATCGTCGATTACCAAATTTGACCAATACTAGTAATAATTTGATGGTATTAATTAAACAAGGTAAAAAGTATTGATGAAATGTAAATTAATGTCAGTGATCAATTGTATATTCTATAGTGAAGAATAGATAACATTCAATTTATCAATTCGAATTATAAATAAAAATTCTTTTATTAGCATTATGTATTTCATTTTAAATTCTATCTATACAATGGTGATGAAGTATACGACAGAAGTAATGTGGAAAGTAGAACTCACGAGTGATTTTTCTGTTCAGTAAAAATTCTGTGAAATGCGGCTGTCCTTTCTCTAAGATTTTTTTTTGATAATAGCAACACAGTTGGTACTCCTATCTATCGAATTTTTCCATGGTCAATAGACGTGCACCATACCATACAGGAATCTGTCTTCATAATCAAGGAAATCATAGTTATACAAAACTCGTGACTTTGAATGTTTCAATAATGAATATTTAGAATTTTCGAAAGGATACGTCCAGAATAATACATATGTCTGTAGTACCAGCAGCGATACATATTCTACTAAGGAAAATTCTTGGAACTGATTGCAAGACAGGTAATTTACTTCGGTCAATATTTAATTGACGTAAAGGATACAAATAATCCCCCAAAGAACCCATTTGTCAGTAAACTGTATCGACTAATAAAGTATTTCTTCCACTGGCCACCAGCTTTAAGCAGCAACATTGCCTGTAAAAATTCAACTCTGATTACTTGACTCCAACTGTAATAAAACAGAACACTATCTCGAATTCACTTCACCATCATCCTTAAACTTACCCACAGGCTGATAACGGCAAAAATGTAAAAGCCAAAACCATAGAGTCCAGTTAATCCTAATAAACCGGCAGTGCCACCAGACAATGCTGCCATTGAAATTCTACAATATTCAACAACTGCTGCATTATTTCTCACTGCACCTTCACTATAAGCAACAACGTCTGTAATGAGGATAAAGTTAAATGAATTAAATTGGTCTCAACAATACAGATGTGGTGTCGAATATAGTGTTCCAAAATCGACTTGTTATAATGAATTTTCCTTCCTTCGGCAACATGTGCAAGATGACGATTGAAAAAATTTGTGAATTTAGGATTGGTCATTGCTAATTATGGTTTAGTGGAACAGTGCTTATTGTACGGATATGTTGATATATATGATGCTATGAAACATATGTTACAATAAGATAATAATGAAGTCCTACTCAGAATGGAACTAAAAATGTTGCGATTAATGATCCAATGATTGTATGAGGGCAGCCGCACAAAGACAAGAATGAAAGGTGCGAAGAATAGATTGGTGTGATTTGTTCAATAGTGAAAATAGTCAATGAAAATAAATAGATTGATATGGGAAAAAAGAAAAAAATTGAACGCAATGAAGTCGGAAAAAGGTAATTTGATGAAAAGAGAAATAGAGTATTTTTTCTAGAATGATCGTTTATCACCAGATTGTCCCATTTATTCAAAAAAGATGTGCTCATATATCCAATTTCCAGAATTCCACATTGATATTTGAATTAACACATCTGGTAGCAGACACATAAACTCACAGAATGACACATATTTCTCGAACATGCATGTTTTGCATTCATTTGTCTAAGTGTATCAGAGTTCGGCTTGAATATAGGGCTTTTAATAAAGTGGAAATCGAATATGTATAAAAATAGCCAAGAAATGTAACAGTAAAATCATGGCGAGATATTTAGCAACCATCTTATGGTAAATCAACTTAATTGTTGTTGATTATAATACATTTAACTTTTTCATGACCCTACCAAACCTCTTTCACAAAATACTGGTCGTAGTGTAAAAATGGTCTATGCACCGATGAAAGAAATGGATAACAACTTAGCGATACAAATCCAAACTTCCAATGCGAGTAATCATGAAAATGAGATAAATTAAGGTATGAAAGGAAATTGAATTTTGATAGAATAAATTACATGAATTGCAATCGATTCGTTAATGATCGCAAAAAAAAATTCAACTTTTATCAAACTGTTTGATAAAATCGTATATCAACTGTGTTCCATTATTCATAACCTCAAATATGTAATTTTCTGTTGGAAAATAAATATTCCTCGATGTGCTTTGTCATCATATCAATAATAACATACCATTGCTGTTTTCATATTTGGTACGAGCTTTTGCGGACATTTTGAACTTATTGATTGCAATATCAAATCACTTAATAATTAATATAAATACATTGATCCTGATTATAAACACTTTTTCCAACTTTGCTCATTAAAGTTTATCAATTGACAATTCATAACCTGGAAACGAAGTCGTGTTAAAACACACCACAAATACGTGCGCACGAGCAAGACAAAGTCAATGATATATAGAGACCGAGAATAATGTCGGTATTGCAGATATACTATAGATATTACATGATCGATTGAGAGGAATATAAAAAATGAGAATTTCGAGCCTAATGCGGGAAATTCGAATTTGTAATACCACTCGACATATTTGTACATATTTATAAATACAACGAGTTGAATTTCTCGTACACTGCAGCACGAACGTCTCACTCATCATCTATTATGTAAGCACAGAAAAATTATCTGGTATTCATTTCTGTCCCATAGCTATAAATATTTTTTACTCAAGACTGGTAATTCATCAATCGTCATGTGGCCATGGCGTGTCTTTTGAATCAATCTAACTATTCAAGGAAATAAGATGGAGTAAATCACGCGAGTCACATTGGTATTATCCAGTTGTTGAACATAGCGCAAAGTGAACATTCCATTTCTATTATATCAAAATCTTATCTGAACGAAAAATTGAAAGTTGGAATATTTCTCATCTTGTTATTCTCACACCTAGGTAGTGATCAGGGCCAAGGAGTGTTCGGGCCGTGAAAATCCTGTCCGACGGGGTCTGCAGGGCGTTTAATGAAAAGCTCGTATATAGCTGGCGGTCCGAAAATAGCTGAGAGCCACTTGGTCTGTTCCTGTCCTCCTTCTGTTGCTCTTCGTTTAGTACACATAGACCACCACCGTCAACGGTATCCCCACTGATATTTCGGCCGGGTTATTTTTCAGACTGTGAACGAGCTGAGAGAGAAACACGCGCGGAATGAATGCGAGTAGTGAGATACAGCGTAAGGAAAGGGAATGTGAAAAGAAATTCAAGGAAATTAATTAGTTCAACGTGTCATCGTATGGTTTACCATAAATAAGTGATCTTGGATCGTGTCGAGAAATCTGTTTTTTTTTTCTTTATTATTTTCCTGGGAGCCATAAAGAGAATATAAAATATTTCACCGCATACAGGGGTGAGTGTTCGTATAAATGAACGTGATCGAATGCGTGCTGTGGCTATCAATCGTGATCTATCTCAAGATCTCCTAAACATGTGGTAATTTGTAGAAAAGAAAGTGATTTCAAAAGTTTTGCTGTGAGGCAAGGCGTCTATAAATATTTATCACGGAAAAATAAAAAGTCCATTCATTGATTTTATTTATTCATGTATCACTTATTAATTTCTGTTTCTATTGTAAGATTTTCTGAATTGATTAAATGTATCGTTAATGCCCGTATATTAGCCCAAGGAAAATCTCGTCGACTCGTATAATATAACGTCGAGCGAGCATTACGGAAGTACCAAAAATAAACTTGTTTCAAAATCATGCACAGTGATTCATTTCATTTATAGGTGAACCGTCTTAAATTTAATAACTTTTCCGATTATCACTTCTAATATGAAAAACTGATTGTAAAATGTTGCGACACGCACCATCAATATACTGAACTAATTTCACTAACATTCAGGATTAAACTTATCATCATCCTTCAAAATAATAATGCATATGAATATCAAGTTTATGAATTTAACTGTCAAGCTGAAAAAACCTGAGTCGATACGTACGTTCTCACATTTTGTTTCTTCATTGCGTAAAACAGGAAGCAGCATAACGTGATACAGGAGCAACGAGAGGAAACGTCAGTTGGTCGGTACGGAAGTAAAGTAACCAAGTCCAGGAGTGAGAAAACAATATATCAAAATAGAGAAAGACTGAAAGTGAATATTGATATAACGCGTGCGCATAACGAGACAATAGTGCAGAGCAAGAGAGGGTGGAAAATAATATAGGGAGAATACAGCAGGGAGATATATTGCATTGCCTCCGTTGAAGGTTGGTGTAGTTACTGGTAGAACAGAAAATTCAGTAGCACCCCTCCAGCAATCGGTGAAAACACTGGCTGGATGCGGATTTATCCGCACGCACGAGGAGCCGTTGGCATCAGCGGCGAAACAATGAATAGACACGATTGGTTTTAGTGAATACAGTGTCTCTTCCATGTATTGGTGGTGAAATATCAACAAAACGAGAGAATACAATAGTTTAAAATTGTATATTGGTGACAAAGTTGATTGTTCATATTTTTTTCAATATAACTTCATAATACGGCGACGACGAAGCAACGAATATTTTATAGTCAAAATAAAATACACGAGATATCAGGATGGCTGACAGTGAGGGTGGATCAGAGCAGGATGATGTATCATTCCTTCGAACGGTAAGAAATTTTACATTTGACAGTATCAATTTCAACTTTCATCGTCTAAATCCGAAATTATTCTATTTGTTGCACGCTTCATTAGTCTGTAAACTTTCGTGTCGGATCTTCATGTTAGAATGGAATCGTTCAAACGCCGGTAGATCGTTGCACCGGGGGCGTTTGTTTCCATTGATGAAAGGAATTCCCTGTCACGTTGATCCTATTAGTGCAGGAAAAAAATGGTACAATTATGTGACTTGTTACATTGTGTTATTCATTGAACGTGTGCGTGAGTATATATGCGTATCTGGACGTGATGTCAGAAAAAAAAGAACACGACATGTCAAGAAGCACTTTAAAACTCCTTGTCGACCCTGACCCCTCTGGAGGGTTAAGAAAAAAAATAAAATAAAATAGATTTTCTTCTCTACTCTTTGCCCATTCCCAAGATAAATTACAGTGTATTGCACAATCTATAGAATACCATACGTTTGCGTATTTTTACCCATCATAACACATGGATGATTGTGATTGCACACAGAAACCTTCGGCCCTTCCAACTCATTTCTGTGTCGTCGAAGGACCCCTATCTAGCTTTTGTGCTATCATTTATAATCGAGATAATAGCGTGGATATATACACTGACTAGGGTGTACTACAGAAAAAGCGGAATGCACGTGAATGAGTAAGAGGAAGACAGACACGAGGCAAAGAAAATACACACGTCGTTGCCTGGAAAAGGAGGCCGATAAATCACTTTTTATAGAACATGAAGACTCTGTTTCTTCTCACCCCTTTTTTTTCTTCTAGATCCACTGTTGGAATTAGCTTGTAGAATGAGCTCCAGTTAAATGAAATTAGAACAGCAGCTAAATGCATGAAGCTCTCAATAGAGTTCAGGGTTTTGTTTACCATTGGTAAATTCAATAGTTCCGTTGCACATAGGATTATGCGACACGTGCTGGCATTTCCATCGCAGTAGTAATACAAATATCTAGAACAATTCTCCACTATGGATAAACATGCTTTGAAAATTAACCTCAGTTTAGTTTCATGTTTTTTATCAAAATTGATTTGTGAGTTTTAGTCGTTTACCGTGCGCAACTATAGCGATAAATTCATTCATTGCATTATGAATCAACGACATGATTGATTACATCGTTTGCTATAATCCCACGATCGTTTATTCTATAATTCCGTCAAAATGAATTGGAAAAATGTTTGCCCGAATCATTTGCCATATTGATTTGGGCAAACGATATTGATAGAATTATTCAGCAATCTTTCCGCATTCTTTTCGATATTTTATCTTTCTTCAATCTTTTCTCTTCCAGCTTTGCCGTTTTACTTTTCGCACTAGCCAATCGTGCTTTATTAATATATTCTGCTTTCTCCTTTGCTGACATTTTACTCCAAAGTCTCCCAGCCTCGGAGGCAATTTCGGCAACGCATTTTGTTGGATTTTTATAATACATCTCCAGATAAAATATGATGAAAGGATTAACTAAACGCCGTTCTTTTTTCTTTCGTCCAGGCTTTCCTTTATTTTTTGAAATTTCGTTTCTTTGAATATTCCTTGGTGAAATTTTTTTTTTATATTGATCTCTATTATTTTTCTTATCTTTTTTATCATCTGTTCCATTTGTTCCATTTATGTCATTTCCGTTGTTCGTAGAATTCGTCTTGCCCCTTCTCATCTTCCGCTTCTTTGCATCTTTACAGTGACATGGTCTACCTCTCCTGAAGTCCGCGGATGTTTTCTCTGTCCTTTCAGGCTTCGTTTCCGCCGTATTTGATTTTTTTGTGAAGAAATTAAATTCATTCTCCTCATCAGTTGGACCTTCATCAATATTTTCACTGAAAAATTATAAAAATATATAAATTCAATACTGATTCACAGAGGACGTGTTGGTTCTTTTATTCTGAAACTTTGACGTAGTACGAGATTGAATATTTTACTGATCGTCGAACGATATTGGCATTCAGCCAAAATTCCGTTTCGCTTCAGTCACATTCTACATGACAATTTTGATTTGTTGTTACTACAAGCTACAGTTGAGTGATCGATTTATATCAAGATTAGACGCATTAAGCCTCTCTATAACCTTGATATTCATTCCCAATCGAAACGAATTAATGCTCACGTAAACCAATTCATTATATATCTCTTGAAATTCTATACGCAGTTATATTTTAATCCAATCTATGACTAAAAGAATCCCACCAACGACATAACTTGAAAGTGGCGATAAGAATTCTATATAATTTGTTACGATAAGAAAAAACTTCGTTTCTAGTATATTGTATCTATAATTCACTCGAGAGATGGATCGATGCGAGAAGCTGTTGTGGGTTAGTCGAAATTTTCCAGTCGGCAGGTTCAGCCGATAATCTAATGGGCCGTAGAGTTGCATGCATGCGAAGGAAGTTGAGTCACAATACGGTAAAGGACATATAGCAGTTGTAGAGTCACCCGAACCTCGATACAAATTATTTTAGGCGTTGTAGAAGTATAACTTGATTTACGAGACTGGGTGACACGAAGTGCAAAAAGGGCATGCAAATTGCTGTATACAAACACACGACAGTAGCACAATAAATTTAGTTCAAATATCATGCCGGTTTACATATAATAAATTGTTGCTTGTCGGTGAGGAAAATATGTACCATCGGGTCGATGAGAAAATCTCGATAGTCTCGTGTCGAAGTAATTGACATAATGTCGCTTTGGTTTAATCAATTGAAACTACCTGTGACAGTTCAAGAATAAGTTAGAAAAAATCTTCCCTCATCTCCGTTTTTTGTTACGTCTAAAACAGAAATATCATCTCCGTACTTGGTATATTACATAAGGTTATTACTGACTGACGCATGAGTTATTGATAGGTTAAGTTTTTAAATGTAAGATAACTTATCATGCAATACTCACTTGTAATCCCTTCCATCATTTTCATAATCATCCATTTTCTTATTTTTTTTTTCTGTTTATTTGTTTTATTAAGGTCCACCTGCAATTTTGGTATTCATATATATAATGAATAATACTAGAAAATTTGAGTCAGATTGATTTTTTTTTGAAACTCTTGAACTATTCGCTCAATCGATTTATTTCGAAAACAATTGACGTATCATTATCATCAGCATCATCATTACGATTATTTATTACTTACCCTACAGTGCGTTAAAACCGGAAAAAAGTCCTCTAGCATAACCTTGACATCATTAGATGTGCGTGTGGACATCCATTTATGCACGCACACCTAAACCCTTATAAAAAGTCAGCATGAAAAGAATCCATTTGTCGTTAGGAATTTTTCATTGTTTGAAGAGCGGAGTCTTTTTTTCCCCCTTTTTTTTTCTCTCACAATAGTTCCATTCTGAATTTGACTATTATTGTGAAGAAAACTGAATTCAAAATAATGTAGATGTCCGACTTAAAATAAATCGTTGAATAGTCAAACGTCATCGTTATTCACGTGTGATGCATGAACATGCAATGCGCACGCGACATTAATTTTCTAGGAATGTAGGTCAATGCTCTGTCTGTCGCCTCTCAACAATCGCGGCTTGAATTTTTTTTTGTTATTAATTATCCAATTTTAAGGAACCATTATTCAATTAAAATTGAAATTATCAATGAAGATTTAATGATATTATAATCGTTAAAACTCAATGAAGTTTATTTATATTTTCCTAATTCATTGAATGTCGGATTATCTATTGCAATATTTGCAGAGAATTACGGTCGGATATATCGAGTAGGAGTTGAATAAATAGAGGACCGGGGAATAGCGCATTCTCTTTATTTTCAACGCTGCTCATATGTCCTTGACCCAGATCTAAACAACCCGGAAGCTCCATCGTGTTCCATTGTTCACCACCTACATTCATCTGTTGCCTTTAACCTTACTCTCATCAATTGTTTTATTTAAATCCAATTCATCACTTCTCCATCTTGTTTAATTATTGATCAGGATGAATTCCCATCACCGTTCCTCTCCTCTTATTACTATTGATGCTATTAACGTATTAATATCTCATTAATTTTTGAGTTCCCAATTGATTCCTTCTTACAAATCTTCTTTATGTTATTAATTAGACACATTTGTAACAATCTTGAAAATTGCTGTGGAATTCTGTCATCGCGATGACTTCATATTTTATTCGTACGCAAGGTAATTTCCTCTTAATTTTTGAATATTATTTATTTAATATTCATGAAACTGGGGTGAAAAAAGAAGGAATATTGTTGGTATGAAGATGCTGATTCGCCAAGTGTTCGCGTGCCACCAACAATTTAACTCGTGCAGTTATGCTAATGTCTCTTTTTCTCACGTGCACTCAATTATTTATAAGTACTCGTTGCTGCATATCCAATTGTTTGTGCGAGGAAGAATTTTTTTTTTTCTTTATTGATCGGACACTTTTGGGTGTTAATTACTTGCATAAATACTTTTCTTATATAGTCAACATTACGATGACCACAGTAATAATAGTAGTAATAGCAGTAGTAATAGTAGTAATAGTAGTAGCTGTATTAATAACGATCGATAGTTTCCTCAATCCTCTCTTTTCTTTGGCATTGGTGATCGGGGTAAATGGTTTAAGCCTTCGCATTTATTTTGTGACCCGGCCAAATTTATTCTGGCACACGCAATATACAATTTGGATTCAGATCGTTTTCATGGGATTGCACAATTGTTTTTGTTATTAACACGAACAATATAATATTCGAAAATAATCTGTTTCTTTGTTCTTCACCGAATAAATTTTCAACAAAAGAATAAAATTTTGCTTTTTCCTCCGTATACACAATTGACTCATGAAAAATTAACTTTGCAGGAGGACATGGTTTGTCTGTCCTGCACTGCAACAGGAGAAAGGGTTTGTCTTGCAGCTGAAGGATTTGGTAATCGACATTGTTTTTTAGAAAATATCGCTGATAAGGTAAGCAATAAAGAATATATCAATTGATTGCATTTTGTAAAAGTTTGTAATTGATCTTTTCAATTCATTAATGTTTCTGTTAAATAAAATTGTTGGAATATTGTAGAACATACCACCTGATTTATCACAATGCGTATTTGTGATAGAGCAAGCTTTGTCAGTGCGTGCGCTCCAGGAATTGGTCACTGCCGCAGGTTCCGAGACGGTAATGTAGCAAAATCGACAAAATAAAAAATAAATTGGAGAAACTGATAGGCACTTCCAATATTATATGGTTGTTGAAGAATACGTACAATGTAGATAGACTTTTTTATATTTGATATCCGCGAGGCTTTCGGGATGTGATTGTTGCTGCGCTCAAACAACACTTGATTATAATTTAAGGAAAAAAAAAGGAAAGAATAAAAACGAAATAATGAACATTATAAAACATCTTCTAAATGCATCGGCGTGTTGCATCCAACCCCTATTCCAGACAATTGCATGTGTCAATGCCACCCCTCAAATAGGTCAATGGGACGTACACGAATGTTTACCAACACTCCCTCACAAGCCATTCACTATTTCGGTTCGCACTTGATTTCACTCGCATTACGGAGAAAAAAAAAACACATTAATCAATCAATTGGAGAAAAAAGTAAAAATAAAAAAGAGAAAATAAACCAAAATTAGTCCATTGTGATAACTCCTACATTATCTCTAATCACTAAATCAATTATTCCATTTGTCAATAATTCATTTCGATCTGTGTTTTTTTCATTTCCAGCAACAAGAAACCTTAGTAAGTATTCCGTTATACGCATGCGATTTTGGTTTTGCTTATTTTCCTATTGAACATCCGCAAAATCCAATGCTTCTGTATGCCACATCATCCATTTTTTTTAAATCCTGAATTCGTCGCTTCAATTCAAGCATTTATTTGCTTATTTCTTATCGTGGTCATTCATAATCCGAAAGTTAATTAATATTCATAATAATTGGTGTTTATGGCCTTCTCTTGATCGTAGATACTAATCGACATTAGTCGAATTTTCATAATGAATGAAGAATCAATGCAATAATCCAATTCTTCCTATTTTCTTATTTATTTTTTGTCTTCAAAATTTTTTTTCGCTTAGGAAGAATCAATCGAGCAGTCGATATTTGTTGCATCATAGATGATGAAGCAGAGAAATTCATTCAACTTTTTTATTTTATTCAAATCATACTGATTGGTCCAATATATGAATTTTCGATTACAAAAATAAATTGGATTTCTAGGGAAAAGGAACTGGCTCAGGTCACAGAACTTTGCTCTACGGAAATGCAATATTACTTAGGCATCAAAACAGTGACATGGTGAGTGAGAATTTATTTATCTATCTAATCTTTGCTCAAATGTATATCCATGGAATATATCATGAATTAAATTGCTTCTAATGTGAAAATTTTTCCAGTATCTTGCGTGTCTCTCAACGAGTTCCTCGAATGACAAGTTGGCATTTGATGTCGGTTTACAAGAGCACTCCCAAGGTGAGTGAAATATTACAATGCTTGGTTGATGATTGAAGACGTTTTTTTCTATGGTTTTTTTCTATGGTTTCTATGGTATAACCAATCGAATGGTTATAATTATTTTTATATTCATTTCCAGGAGAGGCTTGTTGGTGGACTGTACATCCAGCATCCAAGCAGAGATCTGAAGGTGAAAAAGTTCGAGTTGGTGACGATCTCATTCTTGTATCAGTTGCGACTGAAAGATATCTGGTAATTTTTCTAGAGAAAGTGGAAATTTATGTTCGTCTCTTAACTATTTGTTGGATAATAAAAAAAAAAATGAACAATTTTAGCACACGACGAAAGAGAATAATTTGTCGGTTGTGAACGCCTCTTTTCACGTGACACATTGGTCAGTACAACCGTATGGAACAGGAATAAGTAGAATGAAATACGTCGGCTATGTATTTGGGGGTGACGTTCTAAGATTTTTCCACGGTGGCGATGAATGCTTAACAATACCATCGACTTGGAGCACATCTCCAGGGCATAAGTATAAAATATTTCTTTCATAATAATAATTATATTGATCCGTAAAAGAATTGGATGTGTTCAATAACTTATCTTTTAATCAAATTCTTAGCATTGTCATTTACGAAGGAGGTAGTGTGATGAGTCAAGCACGATCTCTTTGGAGATTAGAACTAGCCCGCACCAAGTGGGCTGGTGGATTCATAAATTGGTTGCATCCAATGAGAATAAGGCATCTCACTACTGGACGTTATCTTGGTGTTAAAGAAAATAATGAACTTTATCTGGTCGATAGGTGAGTTGTATTTTTAGAAAAAAAAAAAAGCAACATGAGAGCACAGAGTACAAAAGCTATTATATCAATAGATAATTTTATATTTCCTATCATTCAATATTGTGCCCTTATTCTCTGATTCTGAAGAAATGAAGCAACAATCGAAACTTCGACCTTCTGGCTACGCCAGGAGAAGGATGACCAAAAAATTGTCCTTGAGGATAAAGATCTTGAAGTAATCGGTATGCCTATTATAAAATATGGCGACTCGACTGTTATAATGCAACACGCTACGACTTGTCTGTGGGTTTCATACAAGGTATATGCATTAACAACAATCATATGTTTATCAACACTTGGAGCAAAGGCCAATTTAATTTTACTTATCACTTTTGTTTAATTTTTTTCTATTCATAGTCGTATGAAACAAAAAAAAAAGGTGTCGGTAAAGTGGAAGAAAAGCAAGCGGTACTTCATGAAGAAGGGAAGATGGATGATGGTTTGGATTTTTCAAGATCGCAAGAAGAGGAGTCAAGAACTGCGCGAGTCATTCGGAAATGTAGTAGTCTTTTCACACAATTCATCACGTAAGTTCATCAATTTGTAGCGATTTTTTACTGTAAAGGTTTCATAGGAAACTGATGCAATAAATTTTTAGAGGCCTAGAAACACTTCAAATCGATCGACGGGCTTCCATGTTCTTCCAAAATGTTAATCTCAATGAAATGGTAATGTGTCTGGAGGATTTGATTAATTATTTCGCACAGCCAGAGGACGATATGGGTATGACATTTTGAAAATTAGAATACTGTGTCATATGGACTAGAAACCACACAACAAATGATTGAATTCACATTTTCAGAGCATGAAGAAAAACAAAATCGATTTCGGGCCCTAAGAAATCGACAAGATCTCTTCCAAGAGGAAGGGATACTCAATCTCATTCTAGAAGCCATTGACAAAATAAATGTTATCACGTCTCAAGGATTTTTGGTAGCTCTTTCGGGTGATGAAAGTGGCCAGGCATGGGATCAAATTTCTGGTTATCTTTATCAACTGCTCGCAGCAATAATAAAAGGAAATCACACGAATTGTGCCCAGTTTGCCAATAGCAATCGGTTGAATTGGCTTTTTAGTAGATTAGGCTCACAGGCGTCCAGTGAAGGCACTGGGATGTTAGACGTTTTGCATTGCGTCCTCATTGATTCGCCCGAAGCTCTCAATATGATGCGGGTAGATATAAAAATTGATTCTGTAACAACGAAAGAAAAAATATATTTTTCTCATTGACAATTCATTCTCAGGATGAACACATCAAAGTTATCATTTCTCTACTGGAAAAACATGGCAGGGATCCGAAAGTCCTCGATGTTTTGTGTTCACTCTGTGTGGGTAATGGTGTTGCAGTCCGATCGTCGCAAAATAATATCTGTGACTTCTTGTTACCGGGAAAAAATTTACTACTTCAGACCCAACTTGTGGATCATGTAGCCAGTGTTCGACCAAATATTTTTGTCGGTAGGGTTGAAGGTTCGGCTGTTTATCAGAAGTGGTATTTTGAAGTTACAGTTGATCACATTGAACAGACAACACACATGATGCCACATCTGAGAATTGGTTGGGCCAATACAACTGGGTAATTATAGTTCAATGTTCATTTATAAATAAGGTTTATTCTTGAATTTACATCTCACATGAATGAATGACAACTCTTAATCATTATAGATATGTTCCATACCCCGGAGGTGGTGAAAAATGGGGTGGGAATGGCGTCGGTGATGATCTTTATTCTTTCGGTTTTGACGGCGCTTTTTTATGGACTGGCGGAAGAAAGACTCGAGTGATGATCGATGCAACAGAACCGTATATTAGGAAGAGTGACGTAATCGGTTGTGCTTTAGATCTTACTGTTCCTGTTATCACATTCACGTTCAATGGCGCCGATATATCGGGATCATTCAGGAATTTCAACTTGGATGGAATGTTTTTTCCAGTGATCAGTTGTTCGTCCAAACTCTCTTGCCGCTTCCTTCTTGGGGGTGACCATGGTCGAATGAAATTCTTACCACCTGAAGAATTTTCTCCACTCGTAGAAAGTCTTCTACCTCAACAAATTCTCTCACTGGATCCCTGTTATTATTTTGGAAATATGAACAAAGTGGTATTGGCTGGCCCATGGCTTGTTGAAGACGACACTGCTTTTGTTCCAGCTCCAGTTGACACGAGTTTGATAAATTTACCTGCGTATGTTGAACAAATACGAGATAAATTAGCAGAAAATATTCATGAAATGTGGGCAATGAATAAAATTGAAGCTGGATGGATTTTCGGTGAACAGCGAGATGATATGAGGAAAATTCATCCATGTATTGTTCAATTTGAAAAACTTCCGGCTGCAGAAAAAAAATATGATACACAATTGGCAGTGCAAACATTGAAAACGATTCTCGCGCTGGGTTACTATATCACTATGGATAAACCGCCATCAAGAATTAAAACACTCAGGCTTCCAAATGAACCATTTTTGCAAAGCAGTGGTTATAAACCCGCCCCGTTAGATCTAAGTGCCATCACATTGACACCAAAGATGGAAGAATTAGTCGATCAACTCGCTGAAAATACACACAATCTTTGGGCAAAAGAGAGGATTAGTCAAGGTTGGACCTATGGATTAAATGAAGATTCTGAAATGAGACGTAGCCCACATTTGGTGCCTTATCCCAAAGTCGATGAAGCAATTAAAAAAGCTAATAGAGATACAGCTAGTGAAACTGTACGAACACTTTTGGTATATGGATATATGTTGGATCCACCAACTGGTGAGCAACATGAAGGTAAGTGAAATCTTTCCCAAAATTATCATGATACTTCTGGGGAATTTCGTCGGAATTTGAATAATGAAATTTCACCTACAGCACTTTTACTCGAGGCAAACAGACTTCGTCAACTTTATTTTCGAACATATCGAGTGGAAAAACATTATGCGGTATGCAGCGGGAAATGGTATTTTGAATTTGAAGTGTTGACAGCGGGACCGATGAAGGTTGGATGGGCGAAAGCAGACTGTATGCCAGGAAACATGCTCGGCAACGATGACAACACGTGGGCATTCGACGGTTATAATGTACGTTATAGAAAAGACATACAAAAACACCTGAATGAATAAGTTTGCCTCATACATGAATATTCGATTCATTTTATCTCCGCGATTTCATAATTTATCCATTTGCATTTTGTCAGGCGGAATTTTTGAACGCGGTTATTAAACTTTATTTTCTCCATATGATTATATACATTTAAGTAAGAATCATGATAAAATAACAGGTGACCTAAGTACGCGGTGGTAGCTACGAGTCTTTTGGTAATTAAAAACAAGTAGTTAGCTATTTCATTGACCTCATCAACAAAACGATTAGTGATATCCGCTAAGAAACTACACCAAATGGATGGTTATTTATGATTTCATCATTCAAACTATCACGAGCGAAAGAACTCGTTTGTTTCTGTTATTTTAGTTAAGTTCATTATTTATCAATGCTCATGTATGAATACCTAGATCGTCGTTGAGTTGAATTTCCTTGTACATCTTTCCCTGAGATTCATCGTCAATTTCGATGAATAGAAATTTCGAAGATACTCCAATCTGAAATATCGTACAAAAACCCAACATGGAACTTATTGAAAAATTAGTAGTGAAACAAATCGTAATGGTTATTCGAGTCGCGCCGTATATAATATTGTCATCTTTTTGCAAAATAAAATTTTTGAATTGTTCTAAAATGTTTTTGTTCTTAAAGGAGGAAAAAGTATACTCGGGCAACGCCGAAACTTTCGGCAAACAATGGCAAGTTGGAGACGTTGTCGGAGTATTCCTGGATCTGATAGACCGAACAATTAGTAAGCCGGCAATCATTAAGCGAACGCTTCGGCTGTGATTCAAAAGCTACACACATTAATAGCTTGAGTGTAGAGATTCCACATCACTGGATATCAACTACGATTGAATTTTCCAAAATTTGTTTATCCGATTATTCCTTGATATTTTAGTTCCGAAGTCGACACATCAACTCTCATAGATGATCATGATGATGTAGATGAGCCCATCCTTTGCATGATTCCATGAATAATTTTTTTATATACTCGCTCAAAAATTGGAATCCTGATATTAACTAAAGCGCAGCTTCACAAAATATAGAACAAATGCAATTATTAGATGCATTCATAATATCATAATTACATCCGTATTAATTGTTTGAATTGTTTTTCATCCGAAATCTATTAAGTGTTCTCGCTATTACACTGTTTACTACGGAGTATTTATAATGAGTGGCCCCAAAACGAAAATTGCAAATTTCATTAATATAGATTAATCAACACTAGTAAACAATCGCACATTGACATTCTCATCGGAAACCAATTTCGAATTCATATAATAAGATTCGATGTACATACTTATGTTGACTTCTGTTGAATAAGTTAATTTGATATTAATTTTTCGATTTTACGTTTGATACTTGTAAATATGAAGCATGATGAGATTCTACATTATGATAAATTGAGATAATTCATGAAAATAGGTACTTAGTACAGGTACTCTCGCATAAATATCATAATCAGCTGCTGACATAGCATTAATGCTTGCTGTGATTCGTTTCTTCCTTAGAAAATATGTATATGTGTTCATCTCATTTCATGTCTGACTCATCAATTCTCGGAGTGTTACCAAAATTTATTGGAATATTTTATTTTATCAGGTTTTTCATTAAACGGAGAACTTTTAATGGACGCTCTTGGAGGTGAGACATCGTTCGCAGATGTTCAAGGTGATTCATTCGTACCTGCATTCACTCTGGGCGTGGGCCAGAAAGCCAAATTGACTTTTGGGCAGGATGTGAATACCCTTCGATATTTCACCACGTGCGGTCTGCAAGAAGGATATGAACCATTTTGCGTGTAAGTTTTCGTATCAAAAACACAAGTAAATAATCTAGCACAATAATATCGAATTATTCTTCAGGAATATGAATCGACCCGTGACATACTGGTACACTAAAGACCAACCCATTTTCGAGAATACTGATGATATGGTTGACACAAGAATTGACGTGGCACGTATACCGGCTGGTTCGGATTCTCCGCCGTGTCTAAAAATTTCACACAATACATTCGAAACAATGGAGAAAGCAAATTGGGAATTTTTGCGGCTATCCCTACCTGTTATCTGTCAATCTGATTTCGTATCGGAAAATGAGAAGAAGCGACGATGGCAAGAAATTAAGATGCGGCAAAATCGATTGTTAGCTGAACAAAATGAACAAGCTCAACAGTCAACGCCTTCTGCTCATATGGAACAAATTATGAAATCTGGATTCAGTATGAGCGATATTAAAGGTCAGTTTTTTTATGGGACACAATAACGATTGAATAATTTCAACGATAAATTGAAACATTTCAAATGACGGCAATAGGGCTACAGAGAAACTATTCGGAAGATGCAGTCGAAGAGGCTGAGATGATGAAAGAATCACCACTTCCTCAGAGAAGCAAACCTTCGAGACCACCAAGGAAAAATTCACTTTACGAATCACGTACATTAAATACTGATAATGGCGAAGTGGAGATGAATGGATTTGAAGAAATGAATGGCGATCTTAAGGATGACAAGAAATTGAAACGTGGGAGATCACCATTTCGGTAGGGTCCAACTGCATCTGGTTACATAATCAATTTTTTTATAGAATTTCTCTTCTTAGTAAGCTTAGTAAAGAGATGGAAGACATTCCGTAAGTCTATCATTACAAAGATTACCAGCATGGAGAATATCACATTAATCAAATGTCTCTCATGTTCTCTCATGCAGTTGAAAAAAAAAATCCGCAATTCTTTGTTCCAGCTTTTTCTCTCGAAAAGCAAAATCGCCTGATTCGAAACCAACACTTGAACCAACAAGTTTACGTTCAGATGTGTCGGAGAGGAGCACTAATGCCCAGTCTTTGGGAATGTTATCTTCTAGACCTCCGCAAATTCGAGTCTCCACGGTAAATTGGAATCTATAATTAGATATTATTCAACGCTCATTCACGAAATAAATATTAATTTACACAATTTATTATTTAGACTGACTTGAAAGTGATTCCACCTCAAATTCCGGAGCGAAATGCACCAAAGGCCATGTCAGTGAATCTGACTGGAACTGGCGTAGAAGCGATTGGCAATGAAATTTTTGATTCAGATTGTCTTAAGTTGATGAATGAATACTTCTATGGTGTTCGAATATTTCCCGGACAGGATCCCACACACGTTTACGTTGGATGGGTCACATCACAATATCATCTCCATACCAAAGATTTTAATTTATCACGCGTACGAAAGGCCTCAGTTGTTATCGTGGACGACTATAAGCAACCAATTGAACAGTGAGTAATAAAAGAGCCTGCAGGACGACATAATCGATCAATTTCTTGCATATTTTTATTCATTCAGGGTTGATCGACAAAGTTGTTATATGGTACGTGCCGATGAACTCTATAACGAAGTAACACAAGATGCTTCGGGTAAAGGAGCATCTCAAGGAATGTTCGTTGGTTGTTTTGTTGACACAGCGACGGGATTGGTTTCATTTACTTGTGAAGGTAAAGAAACGAGTCACAAATTCAGAATGGAACCTGATACAAAGCTATTTCCCGCTATTTTCGTTGAGGCAACGAGCAAAGAAATACTTCAAATTGAATTGGGTAGAACATCAACTACTTTACCATTATCAGCGGCAGTCTTACAAAATTCAGAACGTCATGTGATACCACAATTTCCACCGAGATTGAAAGTACAGTGCTTGAAACCGCATCAGTGGGCTCGCGTGCCCAATCAATCATTACAGGTACACGCTTTGAAACTCTCTGACATCAGAGGCTGGTCAATGCTTTGCGAAGACGCCATTTCTATGCTTGCATTGCATATTCCCGAAGAGGATAGATGTATTGATATACTTGAATTAATTGAGATGGACAAACTTTTAAGGTGATATGAAAAATGTTTCGTATTTTTTCTTCTCCAATGCAGTGACATATAATAAACCACGATTTCATTTTGGAATTTCTTCTTCAGTTTTCATGCACATACTCTGACACTGTATGCTGCACTTTGTTATCAATCCAACTACCGTGCTGCTCACGTTCTGTGTCATCATGTAGATCAAAAACAATTGCTGTATTCCATTCGAGCTGAATACATGTCAGGACCACTTCGCCAAGGCTTCTATGACCTACTTATCGCTTTGCATCTCGAATCACATGCGAAAACAATGGAAGTCTGCAAAAACGAATTCATTATTCCATTAGGTAATAGGAACGAATAGTTATATCGGAAAAAGAATTGTAATGGGGATGGTTAAACCGATCAAATCATTTTAGGACAAGAATTGAAAGATCTTTATGAGAATGAAGAAATGCGGCATAGTTTACGTTATCTTGAAACTGAGTCAGTACGACCCCAAATGAAAATGACTGATATCAAGTAAGTATTAAATATCCCAATGTAGTGACAGACCCCCATACTAATCAGCTGCCATCAAGGGAATTTCTTTCCAGTGAAGACCAAAGTATCGAGAACATTCGAAGTCTCTACAGTCCATTCTTTCCATTGGATATTGTGCGTGATTATGTGATGATGGCGCTGAATGAAGCAGTTGAAGTTAATCAGGTTCATAACCGTGACCCGATTGGAGGCAGCAACGAGAATCTCTTTCTGTATGTCTACGATCTTCGGATGCAAAATTTATCTCCACTAGATTCAACAATTTTCATATAATAATAATAATAATAATAGTGATAACATAATGAAATGATGATTGTATTGAAGGCATTTTTTTGTGCACATATTCATGGGATTCTATTTCCAGGCCACTGATAAAACTTGTAGATCGTCTACTTCTTGTTGGCATGCTGAGGAACGAAGACATAAGTAAACTTTTGATCATGATCAATCCCGAAACTTGGGATCCGACGTTCGATAAAGGTAATATCAAATTTTCGATCCATTAGTACGAAGTTGAAAATTTTTTGGCGTCATCATAATTAATCGCTGATCTTTCAGAATCGAAAGATGAACATAAAAAAGGGCTGTTGCATATGAAGATGGCTGAAGGTGCCAAATTGCAGATGTGCTATTTGCTGCAACATCTCTGCGACATCCAACTTCGACACAGAGTCGAGTCCATTATTTCTTTCAGTCATGACTTCGTTGGTGAACTACAAGCTGATCAGCTGCGTCGTTATATTGATATCAAACAATCGGATCTGCCGTCTGCAGTTGCCGCGAAAAAGACCAGGGAATACCGTTGTCCACCTCGCGAGCAAATGAATGCAATATTGAGTTTCAAAAACTCTGAAGATGACGATCCGGACAATGTGCCTTGTGGCGAAGAACTCATTATAAAAATGAATGAATTCCACAGTACTCTCATGTCATATGTGTCTCTGCACGCATTACAAGAGGCTGCAGATGCTGCCAGTGAAACGATAGAAGTTGAAAAACCAGGAGCGGTACGAAGACTATGTAATTTCATCAATGCTGTGAAAGAGTTAGAAGAGGAACCGAAACCTGAACCTGAGCCAATCAAAAAAACACCTGAAGAAGTATTCCGAAAAGTTCTGATAACCACAATCGTCAAATGGGCAGAAGAAACTCAAATCGAAACTCCAAAACTTGTTCGGGAAATGTTTAGTCTTCTAGTTCGTCAATATGATACAGTTGGTGAATTAATCCGAGCATTAGAGAAGACTTATGTGATAAATAGCAAAACAAGAGACGACGTTGCGGGCATGTGGGTAGGACTCAGTCAGATTCGTGCATTGTTGCCCGTTCAAATGTCACAGGAAGAAGAAGAGTTGGTACGTGAAAGACTTTGGAAACTCGTGAATAATCATACATTCTTCCAACACCCTGATTTAATTCGAGTATTGAGAATTCATGAAAATGTGATGGCAATTATGATCAATACGCTTGGTAGACGATCACAAGCACAGTCAGATGCACAAACACAAGCTCAAGCTGCTGAAGGTGAAGCACCGTCGAAAGAAAAAGACACATCACATGAAATGGTTGTGGCTTGTTGTAGATTTTTGTGCTACTTTTGCCGAACTTCAAGACAAAATCAGAAGGCAATGTTTGACCATTTCGATTTCTTACTAGAGAACAGTAATATTTTACTTTCGCGGCCCTCATTGAGAGGTTCAACACCGTTGGATGTTGCATATTCTTCATTGATGGAAAATACTGAGCTTGCATTGGCATTGAGAGAGCATTATCTTGAGAAAATTGCGGTTTACCTATCGCGGTGCGGTCTACAATCAAATTCAGAACTAGTGGAGAAAGGATATCCAGATTTGGGATGGGATCCGGTTGAAGGTGAACGCTACCTGGATTTTCTGCGATTTTGTGTTTGGGTGAATGGTGTGTATTGTTTTGCACTTTCCAAGTTGCAAGGAACATGATTTATAATAATTTCTTCACTGATGATAATGCAATTTCAGGGGAAAGCGTTGAAGAAAATGCCAATCTCGTGATACGTCTCCTGATTAGACGACCGGAATGTTTGGGACCTGCATTGCGAGGGGAAGGTGAAGGTCTTCTTCGTGCAATTATGGAAGCAAACAAAATGTCTGAACGAATTGCGGATCGTCGTAAAGTAAGTTTATACGTCTACAAAAAAACTCATTCGTCGAAGAAATTCTTAATCGATTCGAAGGACACGTGCGTGAGTACGAAAATATGACCATAAATGAATGTCTCCGCGGTTGTGTATGCATTTATTCGGTCGAAATATTTGTTTTTCCTAACAATAGGATTTTATTTTGAATAGAAAATTACAGTTGTTCGTGACGATAGATAGTTCCCGATAATGCACGACACATGTATTCCAAATATATGATGAATATGCATTCTATTTTTGATCTGTCCATTGTTGTAATTAACTATTTCGATTGATTGGTACTTTAATCCTTATTGACGAAACCGCACGTGAAAAAAATCCTTGTATCGAGAATGTAATAGCAACAGAATATATTTATGCATGGAAAGAGCTCTGAACTAATGGATTGTCAATGTAGCGCTTTAAACAGGTGCACGATGAAGCTGAGGGTAATGCGATCATCGCGCAATTCGAACATCCACTACCGGAATCTGACGATGACGAAGATTACATCGATACTGGTGCGGCTATACTGAATTTTTATTGTACTCTCGTCGATTTGTTGGGGCGATGTGCACCTGATTCGTCAGTTATCGAGCAAGGTAATTTCAACGCGTTTATTATCTTTAATCTTTCAACTAGAATTATCTGTGTTGATTCAACTCATCGTTATTTTTCTTTAGGGAAGAATGAATCATTGAGAGCAAGGGCTATTTTACGATCACTCGTCCCTCTAGATGATCTTCAAGGTGTTTTATCGCTTAGATTCACTTTGTTGAATCCTGCAGCTGGTCAAGAACGCCCTAAGAGCGATATGCCTTCAGGTTTAATTCCTGGACACAAACAAAGCATTGTATTATTCCTCGAACGTGTCTATGGAATTGAAACTAAAGAACTATTCTTCAAACTTTTGGAAGAAGCATTTTTACCGGATTTACGTGCCGCGACAATGCTTGATCGTAATGACGGCTATGAATCCGACATGGCACTTGCAATGAATCGATATATTGGCAACAGCATTCTTCCATTGCTGATCAAACACTCGAAATTTTACAATGAGGCCGATAATTATGCGAGCCTTCTTGACGCAACTCTTCACACAGTTTATCGTTTGAGCAAGAATCGAATGTTGACGAAAGGGCAACGTGAAGCAGTCTCAGACTTCCTTGTGGCATTGACGAGTCAAATGCAGCCAAGTATGCTACTGAAACTTTTACGTAAACTTACAGTTGACGTCTCTAAACTATCTGAATATACAACTGTTGCGTTGCGACTTTTAACTTTACATTATGAAAGGTGCGCTAAATATTATGGTTCAACTGGAGGACAAGGATCGAGTGATGAAGAGAAACGTTTGACAATGGTATTGTTCAGTAATATTTTTGATTCACTGTCGAAAATGGATTATGATCCGGAATTGTTTGGTAAAGCTCTTCCATGTTTAACTGCTATTGGATGTGCACTCCCGCCAGATTATTCTTTATCGAAAAATTATGACGATGAGTGGTATAGTAGTAAATCTGCATCAACCCAATCGCCGGACGGCCCATATAATCCTCAACCGATTAATACATCAAGTGTCGTCTTGAATAGCGATCTGAATCAAATTGTACAAAAGTTTTCAGAACATTATCATGACGCTTGGGCAAGCCGTAAATTTGAAAATGGTTGGACCTACGGTGAACAATGGTCCGTGGAAACAAATAAAACGCATCCAAGATTAAAGCCGTATAATATATTAACTGATTATGAGAAAGAACGTTATAAAGAACCAGTCCGTGAGAGCTTGAAAGCACTCTTAGCCATCGGTTGGAGTGTTGAACACGCTGAGGTTGATATGCCATCAACTAATCGGAATTCATTGCGGCGATCGTCAAAGAGTCAAGGTGATTCTGCAAGTCCATTCAATTACAATCCACATCCAGTTGACATGACAAATTTGACGCTCAGTAGGGAAATGCAAAATATGGCAGAAAGACTTGCTGACAATGCTCATGACATTTGGGCGAAAAAAAAAAAAGAGGAATTGATTACTTCAGGTGGTGGGATTCATCCGCAATTAGTACCCTATGATTTGTTAACGGATAAAGAGAAAAGGAAGGACCGCGAACGATCACAAGAATTCCTGAAATATTTACAGTACCAGGGTTACAAATTGCACAAACCAAATCGCAGTGGCGGTGAAACGGAAGTAGCAGGTGTTGGAGCTGCAGTAGAGTTACGTTTTGCTTATTCACTTTTGGAAAAATTGATTGCTTATTTGGATAAAGCAACCATTAATATGAAACTCTTGCGACCCTCAGACACTTATAGTCGTCGTGTAAGTTTTAAAACTTCCACACGGGATATCAAATTCTTCAGTAAAGTCGTTCTCCCGCTCATGGAAAAGTACTTTAGTACTCACAGGAATTACTTCATCGCTGTTGCAACAGCAACAAACAACGTTGGTGCGGCTTCATTAAAGGAGAAAGAAATGGTGGCCGCACTTTTCTGCAAACTGGCGAGTTTATTGCGCTCGAGACTTGCCGCATTTGGAGCTGATGTGCGCATTACTGTTCGGTGTTTACAAGTACTCGTGAAGGGAATCGATGCCAAATCATTGGTGAAAAATTGTCCGGAATTTATTCGTACATCAATGTTAACATTTTTCAACAATACTGCTGATGATTTAGGCCATACAATATTGAATTTGCAAGAGGGGAAGTATAGTCATTTGCGAGGGACACATTTGAAAACTTCAACTTCACTGTTTTATATTAATAGTGTAGTTTTGCCAACACTTACAGCCATGTTCGATCATCTTGCTGCGTGCGAGTATGGAAGTGACCTTTTACGTAAGTTCGACTGATGGAATATGGATAATCTTCCAATTTTATAGATGTGTTGATCCACTTAATATTTATTGTTTCAGTTGATGAAATCCAAGTGGCTTCGTACAAAATGTTGGCATCCTTGTACACATTAGGCGTCGATGCAGCTCTAACTCATGATCGGAAATATTTGAAAACAGAAATTGAAAGGAACAAACCTAATCTAGGTTCTTGCCTAGGTGCATTCTCCAGTTGTTTCCCAGTTGCTTTTCTTGAACCACATCTTAATAAACACAATCAGTTTTCACTCTTGAATCGTATTGCTGATCATTCACTGGAAGCACAAGATATTATGACGAGAATGGAATCAAGTATGCCAACACTGGAATCAATTTTATCTGAAGTTGATCAGTTTGTCGAATCTGAAAAAACTTACAACGATGCACCACATATGGTCGACGTTATTTTGCCATTACTATGTTCTTATTTACCATTTTGGTGGGCACAAGGACCAGATAACGTAACGCCAACTGAAGGAACATACGTCAGTATGGTTACAAGTGATCATATGAATCAATTACTGAAAAATGTGCTGAAATTGATAAAAAAGAATATTGGCAATGAGAATGCTCCTTGGATGACGCGCATAGCTGCTTATACTCAACAAATTATCATAAACTCTTCGGAGGAACTTCTAAAAGATCCATTCTTGCCATTGGCCGAGAGAGTACGAAAACGGACGGACAATATGTTCCACAAAGAAGAATCACTGCGTGGTTTTATAAAATCTTCAACTGATGACACTTCCCAAGTTGAAGCTCAAATTCAAGAGGACTGGCAGCTACTTGTCCGTGACATATATGCATTTTATCCGCTATTGATAAAATACGTTGATTTGCAGAGGAACCATTGGCTGCGAAATAACATTCCAGAAGCAGAAGATTTGTACAATCACGTTGCGGCTATATTTAATATCTGGTCTAAGTCACAATACTTTCTCAAAGAGGAACAAAACTTTATTTCAGCAAATGAAATTGATAATATGACGTTGATCATGCCAACGGCGATCCGTAGAACAGCGACTGTTACTGATGGTTCAACACCGACTGGTGGCGGAAAAAAAAAGAAAAAACATCGAGATAAAAAACGGGATAAAGACAAAGAAGTTCAGGCATCGTTAATGGTTGCCTGTTTGAAACGGTTATTACCAGTTGGACTGAATTTATTTGCTGGTCGTGAACAGGAACTTGTTCAACATTGTAAAGATCGTTTCCTGAAGAAACTTTCTGAACCTGATATTGTAGAATTCGCAAAAACACAATTGACATTACCGGATAAAATTGATCCTGCTGATGAGATGTCATGGCAACATTATTTGTATTCGAAGCTCGGCCAAAAGAAAGATGCGATGGAACCTGTTAAAGCTCAACAGCTTGAAGATGTTATTGCTAGAATTACCGATATGGCTAAAGTTCTGTACGGACTTCATATGGTGAGTACAAAAATTTCATGGCCATCGTATCACTACTGCATATTATAATTTTAGCATTTCGCAACAGACAAAAAATCTCCATTTGATTATGTTCTTATTTTATTTATGCGTTCATCTTTTAACTTTGTTGAGTAGATTGATCATCCTCAACAGCAGAGCAAGAGTAGTTACAGATCGTGCGTCTCAATTCAAAGAAAACGAGCAGTAATAGCTTGTTTCCGACAGAATCCCCTACATTCCTTACCCAGGTATCCTATTTTTCGTTTGATTATTCATGTATTTTTGTTTTTCTCTTGCCTCCTTTTCCGATGTGTTTTCCATCAAATTGTTTTATTGTGCTCTTACACATCATACATCTCTACCATATCATTGCCAATTGTTGTCAAGTTATAACAAAGTGAGTTGTGGGTGTGTGTGTGTGCGTGTGTGTGTGTTTGCGTGTGTGCATGCTGCTAACAGGCGACCAAACCACCGCCCTTGGGTGACGGATGGAAACGTGTGTTGTGTGCAGCCAGAAAAAGAGCAGCCGTTGCATGTCTACGCAGTGAACCGTTGTACAAATTGAGGAGGTACTTGATTGAAATTATCATTGAGCAGTTAACATAGTTCAACAGAGAATGATTATGCCGACATTCAACATTAAAAATTATGAAACTTATTGAGTCGGAAATTGTTATAGACATCGAGCCATCAATATCTTCGCACGAACGTACTTTGAACTGTGGCTACAGGATGAAAATGTCGGACAAGAAGTTATGATTGAAGATCTGACGGTAATTATTCCACATTTGATTTGAGTTCAAGAAACTAATTTTAGAAGTGAGAATCCATATGGAAACGAATGAATTGGTTCTTTCAGCAATCATTTGAAGATGCCGAACTAAAAAAAATGGATAAAGCAGAGGAGGAAGGCAAACCTGATCCATTAACTCAATTAGTCACAACATTTTGTCGCGGTGCAATGACAGAACGTTCTGGTGCACTTCAAGAAGATGTTCTCTATATGAGTTATGCGGAAATTATTTCAAAATCATGCGGTGAGGAAGAGGAAGAGGGCGAGGACGAGGAAGGTGGCGAAGAAGAAGGTGGTGCATCGATTCATGTGAGTTTCATGATTCATACATTTGAGATGATGACATTCGTGATCTTTCATTGCATTTAGTTGAATAACACCCGAAAATATGACTGCGGGTTGTACAACACATAACAATTAATGCATGTACTCTCTCTTTTCTGAACAAACTATTCGGCGAGCAGCCGACACATAAACTTATATTGGTAAGACAGTATTGCTGAAGTCACATATTGTTGTTAGTCATTCATGGTAGATATCCATGGTAGAAGTTTGGAACTTCCAAACATTCACTCCTTCTAAGTGTTTCCCCTTGCCAATAACTTGATTGTTCCCCGTTTACAATTAATCACAATAACAATACATATATTTATCTCTGTTTGCCTTCTGAAGAGACCAATGTATAAACTTATGGTAAGATTTCACTCGATAAATTTGTAGGACTTTGAGAAAACCAATCCCTTTACCAGTATTTGTACATGAGCCGATCAATTTTTCATATGATTACATTTTAATATAAACAGGAGCAAGAAATGGTGAAACAAAAATTATTATTCCATCAAGCACGGTTGGCAAATCGAGGTGTCGCCGAAATGGTGCTTCTTCATATATCAGCGTGTAAAGGTCTGCCAAGTGAGATGGTAATGAAAACACTGCAATTGGGTATATCAATTCTACGAGGTGGAAATATCGAGATTCAACGTGGTATGCTCAATCATCTGAAAGAAAAAAAAGATGTTGGGTTCTTCACATCAATTGCTGGACTTATGAATTCATGCAGCGTATTGGATCTTGATGCATTTGAAAGAAATACAAAAGCTGAGGGACTCGGTGTTGGTTCTGAAGGCGCAGCCGGTGAAAAAAATATGCACGATGCTGAATTCACTTGCGCTCTATTTCGATTCATTCAGCTAACTTGCGAGGGGCACAATCTCGGTAGAAATTAATCAATTTAATTTTCTTATTATTTTAAAAAATATCCCATGGATGATTTTTATCACAAATTTCAATTGCAGACTGGCAGAATTATTTGAGAACACAGGCGGGCAATACGACAACAGTCAATGTTGTTATATGCACGGTGGATTATCTTCTACGATTACAAGAATCGATCATGGACTTCTATTGGCATTATTCGAGCAAAGAATTGATCGATCCAGCTGGGAAGGCAAATTTTTTCAAAGCAATTGGTGTTGCTAGTCAAGTATTCAATACACTAACTGAGGTTATTCAGGGCCCATGTGCACAGAATCAACAGGCACTGGCTCATTCACGTTTGTGGGATGCTGTCGGTGGTTTCCTGTTTTTATTTTCACATATGCAAGACAAACTGTCAAAACACTCTAGCCAAGTAGATTTATTGAAGGAATTGTTGAATTTGCAAAAGGATATGATTACTATGATGCTTTCGATGCTTGAAGGTGAAATACTTTCGAGGAAATAATGATTTATATTTCATTGTGGATGTAACATTCTGTTTTTATCGTGATTCTCAGGTAATGTCGTGAATGGCACGATCGGAAAGCAAATGGTCGACACTTTAGTGGAATCTGCTAGCAATGTGGAATTGATTCTCAAATATTTCGACATGTTTCTCAAATTGAAAGACCTCGTGACATCACCCAGTTTCTTAGAAGTTGATTTAAATTCAGATGGATGGGTCTATCCGAAAGATTTCAAAGAAAAAATGGAGCAAGCAAAGAGTTACACACCGTGAGAAAATTTTATTTTTTCAAGATGTGCTATTATTAATAATCACATGGCTAGTTTTAATCTGTCCATATTTCGATTCCAATAATTTTCATTATCTTCATTGATTTCAGGGAGGAAATTGAGTTTATGTTGGCTTGTTGCGAAACCAATCACGATGGCAAAATTGACTACGTTGCATTCATGGATCGTTTTCACGAACCCGCAAAAGAGATTGGATTCAACTTGGCAGTCCTATTGACGAATTTATCTGAGCACATGCCAAATGAACCGCGACTTGCACGCTTCCTAGAAACTGCCGGCTCAGTACTCAATTATTTCGAACCGTTTCTTGGCAGAATTGAAATATTGGGAGGCAATAGAAAAATTGAACGTGTATATTTTGAAATTAAAGAATCCAATATTGAACAGTGGGAAAAGCCGCAAATTAAAGAATCGAAACGATCATATTTTTACAGTACTGTTGTTGAAGCAGGTGATAAAGAAAAATTAGAGACATTTATCAATTTCTGTGAGGATGCAATTTTCGAAATGCAACATGCAAGTGCACTTATGGCAGTCGAGGAAAGCGGTGGAATTGGTAAAGCCAGGGACACATCGTACACTTATATGTCAGAGGACGATGAGGAAAGAAACAAAGATCCAATCAGGAGAGTAATCCAAGCATTCAAAGACGGTGTTTATTTCTTCTTCTCGATGTTTTCCCCTACGAATATAAAAAACAAAATTGCTGAAATGCAACAGATGACAATTCCAGAGTTATTCGTCGCATTCTTTAAAATGATATTTTATGCATTTTACTATTCCGGTTTTGGATTTGGAATTGTTATAAATTATTTCCTGAAATTGCTTTTGACTCTGATGAGAGGTCCACATATTGAAGAGCCCATTGTTGAGATTAAGGAAGAAGAAGAGAAACCATTACGACACTTACCTGCATTACCACCAACACCTGATGAATCGAATCTACAAGTTCAAGCGTTCGGCATGGATATAACGAAAGAGGAGGGGGGTCAGATAAAAATTGCAGCCCATGAATCAAATGCATCAACACCTCAATCGAGCATGGAAGAAGCGGGTGAGAGTTCACCTGAGGAGGGTGCAGTTGATGAGTTGAGTAAAGGTGAATCTGGTGAAACTGACGGACCAGTAACACTCGCAGATCTCCTTGGTGGTGAGCAAGCACGAGCTCAAGCAGCTGCATCTGCTGAGGCAGCTGCGGCTCAACAGGCAGCGATGGCTGCTGTTGAAGCTGAAGCGAAGCAAGAGACCACTGCAGAACCATCTTCCGGATCAAGTATTGAACTGTCAGAATATACGCACAGAATTGTCTCATTTCTTGCGCGTAATTTCTATAATTTGAAATACGTTGCTCTTGTTCTCGCATTTTGTATCAACTTCATGCTGCTATTTTACAAAGTCACGTCTTTGGAAGAACTGGGTGAAAATGGAAGTGGAGATTCAATAGCTTCTCTGTTGTCAGAAATGTCAGGTGAGAGTGGATCAGGATCAGGTGCTAGTGGCAGTGGTGTTGGGGGTGGTGATTTGGGCAGTGGTGGAGATAGCATGGGTTCGGAAGAGGAAGAAGATGAACCACCCGAATATGTCTCAGTATCGGAAGATTTTTATTATATGGCTCATGTTATGCGGTTGATGGCAGCGCTTCATTCAATTGTATCGTTGGCAATGTTAGTAGCATATTATCACCTGAAAGTTCCATTGGCAATTTTTAAACGCGAAAAAGAGATCGCACGACGTGTGGAATTTGACGGATTGTATATAACTGAAACACCGAGTGAAGAAGATATCAAAGCACATTGGGATAAAATGGTCATTTCGGCAAAAACGTTTCCAGTTAATTATTGGGATAAATTCGTTAAAAAGAAAGTGCGACAAAAGTACAGTGAAACTTATGATTTCGACTATATCAGTAATCTCCTGGGAATGGAGAAAACGTCTTTTAGTCAACAGGAAGAAGAGGGTTCGGGGCTCATTCACTTGTAATTACTTTTTGATTATTCGTTGAAATTTTTTGTAATTATTTCAGTTGTAGTGGATTTTGTGGCTCAATGATTTATTCAATTTTTAGCATTGTGAATATTGATTGGCGATATCAAATTTGGAAGGCTGGCGTTACCATTACTGACAAAGTATAAATTTTACTATTTGAATTTGTTTAAAATCCAAATATAACGAACTTTATTGATATAGAGTGATATTATTTATTATTACAGGCGTTCCTGTACAGTTTGTGGTACTTTTCGTTCTCTGTTCTTGGCAATTACAATAACTTCTTTTTTGCGGCTCATCTTCTTGACGTGGCAGTTGGATTCAAAACTTTGAAGACAATTCTCGAATCCGTAACGCACAATGGGAAACAATTAGTTTTGACTGTAATGCTGTTGACAATTATTGTGTATATTTATACGGTATTCGCCTTCAATTTCTTCCGAAAGTTTTATATTCAGGAAGAAGATGATGAAGTTGATAAAAAGTGTCACGACATGGCGACGGTAAAATACTACTTGTGATTCCAGTACATGTGAACTTTCTTTCTCCCGTGAATTTCTTAACGTATTTGAAAATTTATTCTTTTCCTGTTTAGTGTTTCGTTTTCCATCTTTATAAAGGAGTGAGAGCAGGTGGTGGTATCGGTGATGAAATTGGTGAGCCCGATGGAGATGCGTATGAGGTCTGGCGTATAATATTCGACATAACTTTTTTCTTCTTCATCATCGTCATCCTTCTGGCTATCATTCAAGGTATGATTATCCAAAAAATTGCCGACGAAATTCTGAATATGAAGTTTGATACGAAAAATTGAATCATGATCGATTATTGTCGTTTCAGGTTTGATCATTGACGCTTTCGGTGAGCTTCGTGATCAACTGGAAAACGTAAAGACTAATATGGAGAGTAATTGTTTCATATGTGGTTTGGGTAAAGAATACTTCGATACTGTACCACATGGATTCGATACACACGTTCAACAAGAACACAATCTTGCAAATTATATGTACGCAAATTTATATTCGATATTTTTTCGATTTTGTAATATTTTTATTGATAGAGTGGTCGATAATGCTTTCAGGTTTTTCCTCATGCATCTGATCAACAAACCCGACACCGAATACACCGGTCAAGAGACGTATGTGTGGAATATGTACCAACAGAGAATGTGGGACTTTTTCCCTGTTGGTGATTGCTTCAGGAAACAGAACGAGGCGGTGGAAGAAGAAGTAAAAAAGAAATAATTATAAGTTTTGTATTCACATTCGATTGGAGATATAAAGATACGAAGAACGATTACAATTCCGAAAGAAAAGAAACAAATTGTATGGAACTGACAATCTCATGTAGAAAACGAATACTGAGCTGTTGTAATCGAAATGTTTCAAAAGCTATAGATTTTTTATTGTGATAATAATGCGAAGATTTTAGATAAAACAGATTATAGACAAAGAAAAATGCACTTACTCCGTTCGTGGCTTCTGAAATAAACTTAGAAAATTAAATAATTATGGAAAAAAAAAAAATCAAAGTTAAACACAGAAAAATTGTTGCATGATAAGAACATTTTCTGATATTCAATCGCCGATGGGTTGATACTCGAGTCACCCAAAATTAACTGTCGCATTTAAATCACCTATTTTTCCAACTTTGTAATAGCTCAATGCGATTCGCAAGATGAAAATGAAATAATAATAATGATAATTGTAATGTAAAGTTCAAAAAGTCAGCCCTTGTGATTTTCAATAATATCGATTACGATGAAAGGATGCTGACTGCACAAATTGACTTCAATCAAAAGACGAACTTATCTTTATATTATATTCTTCTTTTTTTTTTTCAAATGTGCATAAATTTTTTTTTCTTCGCACTACGAAAGTGCAGTAATCATTCTTGATCCATTGAGTTACAAAATGGTAGAAGGAAACAATAATTCATGAAATATGTGTGTGAAATATCTACCAACAGAAGAAAAATGCAATGAGTTTATAATTAAACGATTCTGGTCTGACTATTTTTCAGCGGAAAATTTATTGCCGGAACACTGTTTTCGATGATTTTATGACGACTGTACCCATCATATATAAATATTATGATTGAGATTGTCAATATATTGTATATAAAAAGAACACGAACATATAACTTCGGCAGGGCTAACGAAGAATAAAGATTAATATAATTCTACGACAACTATTCTACTTCAATTTCATTCAAAATATACTCCCCCTCAATCGATTTTTTTTTATTTCCAATTATCGTATAAAACACTTATGAAAGCAACGACTATTGTTATCTTCAATCTCCCAGTGATCTTCAAATAATTTATTTGTGACAAGACACGCGAACGCAATTGATGAAAGAGGTCACGTACATATAAGTGAAGTGGTAAGTGTTTTCTGCAAGGGATGCATTCGGCAACGGTCGCTTACATGATATACTTTGAAGCTTACAAAGAGGAAGCAAAAATCGCGCACAGAATGAAAAAAAACAGGGGAATTGTGGGAGTGTGAGAAAAAGAGAAATGGGGTCGCGCAGGCGTAAGCAACACTCGCCGGGCGGCGTGAAAGATACAGGGTGAAAATGCACCCTTGCATGGGAGTGTCAGCAAACGGGCGTAATTGCACTCGAAATATAAATATGCAGCCCCGAAATGGGATTTGCGATAAAATTGAGAATTACATATCAGAATTGAGTCAATGGTGAGTGTTAAACAATTATTCTCTGTCATTTCGCGCGTTCGTTGTCGGCGTCTTCCGGCTTGGTGGATGGGTGGTTCCCGGGTTAAAGTGGCGCGGATGTGTTTACTATAGAAGCTTTTATATTTCTTGACTAGCCGAATATATCCTGATCTGTTATATTAAATACATCCACACTTGTCAAACTTATTATTCGTGAATCACTGTCACATAATTTCTTTGATATTCCAGGCTGTGAGAATAACTGCGATAATTTTTTCCATACCAATTCATATGAAGTATCGTTTTTTTGCATTGTTCCGGTAGTGTGGTACCGGAAGTTAAATATAATGTAGTGTTCATACGATCAATTGCACAAGTACTTAGTTTAAGAAAGTAAATTGTGAAAATATATTCTTTGGTAAACAGACTTTTCTTTCTTACATCTTAGGTCTGTATGGAGAACTATTATTCTTGGACAGTTCTTATCCGTCGTTCTATACTGGATGACGCAGTTGAATCATTACATAAACACAATTTATCTGCCAAAACTTGGGATCCCAACGGGTAAAAAAATGAATTAAATGTCCTTCATAAATAATCGAAATTTTTTTCTTACAAGTAAAATTTGATGTATTCTTTTGTTTAAAATTATAACAGGACAAAATATGCCGCATTATGCAACATTGTGCTTGGTTTATACGACTTGGATGTCTTGTAGAGGTGCCGGTAATGGACTTATTTCCGTTTTGAAAGCTAGAGGTTGGAGATATTTGCTCCTCGCACTTATTGATGTGGAGGCAAACACACTCATCACCTCATCCCATCAATTTACGAGTCTGGCAAGCATCCAGGTAACTACTCGAAACTTTTCAATTGAATTCATATGGACTATAAGTATGATATCTTGCTCTTCGAATATTGCCCTCAAATTTCTATTACTGAAAATCGACGATAATTCTTGAGTTAACGATAATCATTTTCATCCGTGTTATTGTAGCTCCTCGACTGTGTTGCAATTCCTGTTGCATTGGCATTATCCTGTCTCGTTCTTGGTGTGAGATATCGAATTGTTCACATCGCTGGTATTTCCGTCTGTCTGATGGGAGTTGGTTGCCTCGTATGGGCTGGGATTGATGACAATAAAGATTTAGGTGCTAATGGTGAGATTGATGGTGTCGAACTCGAACTTCTTCTGAATTTAATTGATTGGACAATATAGTTTTCATTTTTTTTCTTCGAACAGGTAAAAATCAGTTAGTTGGTGATATGCTGTGTTTAGGAGGTGCAGTGCTTTTTTCTGTGACCACAGTTCTTCAAGAACTTGCAGTAAAAACAGTTGATGTGATTGAATATTTGGGAATGATTGGATTTTTTGGCACAATTATTAGTTGCAGTCAAATGTGAGTTATATATTGTTGATTTCAACTAAATTATACATTGTTTTTAGATGTATGATTGATCATCCGATTGATTAATTGATGATTTGACGAATCATTTCAGTGCCGTATTAGAAAGATTGCAAATTGAATCTGTATCATGGGATACATGGACACCAGTTGTAATAACAGCCTTAATGTTCTACTGGATAACGCAATTCGTATTTTATTCGCTTGTGCCTGTGATTCTATATAAATCTGGTGCAACAGCATTGCAATTATTTCTACTCACGGCAGATTTTTTCAACGTCTTGGTGGGAATGTTGAAGCATCAGTATGAGGTAATCGTAAATTACTTTCACTTCGAAAACGATTAAATCGTCACTCTTTAACAGAATGAATTTTTATATATCTGACGGAATTATTGATCATTTCAGTTCCACACTCTGTATTTCTTATCGTATGCTCTTACTATGACTGGAATATTCATTTATTCAATTAAGAGAACACCAATGTCAAGTAATTCACGACGACAGCAACAAATGGAGATTCCTGCACCAGATTACAGGTGAAAAATATATCATTCATTCATACAACTAGATATATGATGATTTTTATGATTAGTCCATAAGTTACAAACTGATAATTCATGATCATAAATTTTTGATTTCTCTTTTTTCAAAATAGTGATGTCATTTTAAGACGTATGTCACATCCAGACGGTGGTGAAGTAGAAATGGCAACGTGTTCCAGAATGTCTGCCGCCAATGGAACACTCGATGTTATTGACATCAAACCATCATCAATTGTTGGAAGTGAAAGAGAAACAATAGACGCAACAAGTTTGCCACTAAGTGTCAGCTCTGATACAGCCTTCACATCATTTTACGGTAGTCAAGCGAATTTGTAAAACAACATCGATTGAATTTGATATGTAATTATAACGGTAATAATCAAAATAAGAAGATGTCACAGAAGAGTAATAAAATGAAGAGAGGATAAGTTTAGGAAGAATCTTATACCTCGAAGAATCGTCAGAAGAATTGGCATATCTACGATACCAATTTTTTTTTCTCTCGCGGTTGCAGAGGATAACACTAAACATTTTGAAATGTTCAATCCCTCCCAATGACGATGGTTTTCTTCAGGGATACATGCCAAATATGAAACTTTTCATTGACAAACGATAGCTAATAATTGAAATGTGGATAAATTTCTTGCCCAATATGACGTATGCCCAGATACGATTCATTATATTAAGATAGAGACGGTTGAAAATGATAATTATTATATATTTTTTTTACTATTATTCCATGTGTTCGATTTGACGATGGTTGATTTATTGTGAGTTGTTCTAATAATCTCACAGAGTCAAACAAAATGGATGAGGATTCCATTCATTCAAATATTTGCTCTTTGAAAAAATTATCTTTTATCAATATGTGTGATATAGTTCATGTATTTTATGTTCACTGTGGTGAAACTTCAGAAATATCGTACCTCAAAGAGGAATAAGAGTGATTTAGAATGACAAATAATGTGCCAAATATTTCCACTCTAGTTAATTGTACTTTAATGAAATATTTCAATAATCTTTCGTATAATTCGCTATAAATAATAATATGGTTTGCCTTTCAATTGTAAAGCGTATAATCGAATGTTAATCCAATATACTGGAGACGGTTATCGAACATGTCTTTAAATATATCGTAGTAATCGACAATTTTTATTGCAATAAATCGTCTCACAGTCATTAATTTTTTTAAGGACAATTTATTATACATTGTTTAACAATAAATTCATTAAAAATGGAAGTACAACAGTGATTTGTGTTCGAATTCCAATAAGTTACTCATATAGATGAAGTGCAACACGAGGTCGCTCCAATGATTGCCATAATTTTCATCTTTTTTCTTTATAAAACCAAAATAGCATGATCAATATTTTGTTGCATCTGTGGAAATAATGCTTCGTGCAATGATGATATTCATCTCATTGTCATATCTTGAAAATAAAAAATGCGAATTCTTGACGTAGTTAACAAAACATTTTCTGTTTCAAGACTATTTCACTACACATTTTCGTTTCAATTTTCATGTGGGAATGAATAAATTCGAATCTAGTCATCAGCAGTGGATATAGATTACAAAGTCTAAAACATAGGATGCTACGTGCACTATCAATAGAATTCCAATGAGAAAAGAAGTAACGGTTACATCAAAACATGATGTTACTTCATAACAGAAATTGAAAACTGATGGCTTCTTCTCATTTGCATTGCATGGGATCATCATCATATGTGATGATATGCGATAAATGCAAGCGAGGGGGTGAGTGTGAAGAGAAAAGCAAAGAGAAGAGCAAAGTGAAGCAGCAATTGCACGGTCGGCAAGGAAGAACTTACCCACGTCATACGCCATTAACCGGTTGGACCTTCGACGTTATGTTGGAATGAGACAGAATGAGACGGGTCAGTCATTATCGTCAATTTGTGTACAGTCGAACTTGGCCAAAGAGTTCCCTTCGTATCGCGATTCGTTCCACGTATTCCCACTCTACGATTTCCCCATTAGCTCATTTGCGCATGCGCAATGGCAGTTGATGTATCCCTACGCATGGCGCGGCAAGTACAGATGCGTTCAAATGAATTTAAACATTTAGTGTCATTGTATAAATAGGTTCTCATCGCTCTCCTCACTCAATGTTTCTTAAATAACTACCATGTTTGTATGTTGAATAGAAAATGCAAAGAAAGTACGATCAAAATTGACTGCATTACTTATTCATATAGTATTCAAATCAAAAGTACTTTGCAATCTTTTCAAATCGTTTTGAATGCATCACGAAATAATCATTCAGCAATGGTTCAAACGGTTTAAAAGATTACAAAGTATCATTTGATTTGAATAATATATATATATACATTTTGCATTCAGGTTGTACATCCAAATCTCTTTTTTTAATGAGGGTAGAATACAATTTCAGTGAATGAGGACTAATGTCGTCATGTCATGGCGTATTATTCTGGCGGTTGTGTGCATTACGACCAAAATAGTTGAAAATGCGCATGTGCAAATGAGTGAAACGCAGTGGGGATGGCGGAGTCGAGTCATAAACCGAAGGGAAATCTTTGGTGAATTGAGTTTTAGTTGGTTTTAGTAATTGTGCATGGTTACTCAGTGTTCGTTAGTATATTTATTTCGTGACGATGGCGGGGTCCATAGAAATTCCACTACGCGATACAGACGAAGTAAGTTTTAACAATAAATTTATTCTTCTGTTTTAATGTAAAATCCAATAACTGGATGATTTTCTATGGGTTGAAATAGTGCCCTACCGTGCGCCATCAAAACTAACCTCAAAAATATCAATTTATGTTGATACATTATTGTAGTAAATTTGCAATATTTATCGATTATTTCTAACAAAACAATTTTTTTTCGTTACAGGTGATTGAACTCTGTCTAGATCAGTTACCAGAAGGCGATGAAGTTCTTGGAATTTTACGGCAGGAACATGCCCAATTACATATTTGGGTTAATTTGGCTGTAAGACAAAAATAATATATGTTTGTTTGTAATTTTTAGTTTTATAATTTTGTCGGAACATGTGACCAGGAAAGTATAAGATTTTTGATCATTTTTAGGAGACTATTTTAAAGGAGTTGGTTTCATTAGACAGTAGCGCGTTGAGAAAAAATGTATTCGCGGTTATGAGTCGTCATATTCGCATGATTTGCCATGCCGTTCATTGATTTTGTCTTCGAAAATGAATAGGGAAAAATGGAGTAATAATAATCTGTAAAACTTCAGGCTATCAGTAGTAAATTATCATCGTCACGTATATTTGTTACACTTATCTGGTTACCTCAGAAGTGAAATACTTAGTTGAATAAACAAAAGTCATATGTTTCTTGGTTTATGAGTTCATGACTCTATTGATACTGGTAAATAGCACTTCATGCAATTTTATGGGAACATGTGATAGAGCGTTGTATGATGATAATATTTTATTCTTAGAAACTGCCATTTTATTGTTTAATTTTTTTTCAGCTGGAATACTACAAGCAACACAAGATTGAAGATTTCATTAAGATTCTTGAGTCATCACGTATTGATGCAAATGTTGATTATCGAGATTATGAAAAAGACCAGATGCGTGCGTTGGACATGCTTGCAGCGTATTATGTCCAGGAGGCGAATCGTGAAAAAAATAAAGATAAAAAACGCGATCTCTTTACGAAAGCAACATTGTTATACACAACCGCTGACAAGATTATTATGTATGATCAGAATCATTTATTAGGACGTGCGTATTTTTGTTTATTGGAAGGTGACAAACTTGAACAGGCGGATGCTCAATTCAATTTCGTACTTAATCAGTCGCCGAACAATATACCATCGTTGCTTGGCAAAGCTTGCATTGCTTTCAATAAAAAAGATTATCGTGGAGCACTTGCATTTTATAAGAAAGCTTTGAGAACAAATCCAAATTGTCCAGCCGCAGTGCGTTTGGGTATGGGTCACTGTTTTATGAAATTGAATAATCAAGAAAAAGCACGATTGGCATTCGAACGAGCACTACAATTGGATGGTCAGTGTGTTGGGGCGTTAGTCGGTTTATCGGTGTTAAAATTGAATCTTCAGCAGCCGGAGACTATCAGGAGTGGTGTTCAAATGCTGTCCAAAGCATACACGATCGATTCGACGAATCCCATGGTGTTAAATCACCTTGCCAATCATTTCTTCTTCAAAAAAGATTATAATAAAGTTCAACATTTGGCATTACACGCTTTTCATAACACTGAAAACGAAGCAATGCGTGCTGAAAGTTGTTATCAATTGGCAAGAGCATTTCATGTTCAGGGAGATTACGATCAGGCATTTCAATATTATTATCAAGCTACACAATTTGCACCACCTGCATTCGTTTTGCCTCATTTCGGTCTTGGACAGATGTATGTCTATCGTGGTGATCCAGAAAACGCTGCACAATGTTTTGAAAAAGTTTTAAAGGCCCAACCTGGGAATTATGAGACAATGAAGATATTGGGATCTCTTTATGCAAACTCGAGTTCACAATCCAAGCGTGACATTGCCAAAAATCATTTGCGAAAAGTATCTGAACAATTTCCAGATGATGTGGAAGCATGGATTGAGCTGGCACAAATTCTTGAACAAAGCGATTTGAATGCTTCATTGAATGCTTATGCAACGGCCACAAGAATTTTGAAAGAAAAAGTTGAGGCTGACATTCCCCCGGAAATATTAAATAATGTTGGCGCGTTGCATTATCGTTTGGGCAACCTCGAGGAGGCACGAAAAAATCTTGAAGAGTCCCTCGCAAGGTCAAAGTTCGATGCCCAGGACGATCCTAATTATTACAATTCAATTGCTGTGACTACAACTTATAATCTTGCGCGATTAAATGAAGCTCTTTGTGTATTCGACCGGGCTGAAAAACTTTATAAGGACATTTTGAAAGAACATCCCAACTATATGGACTGCTATCTACGACTTGGTTGTATGGCGAGAGATAAAGGACAAATTTATGAAGCATCAGATTGGTTTAAAGATGCACTCCGTATAAACAATGAACATCCAGATGCGTGGTCATTGCTGGGTAATCTTCATTTAGCCAAAATGGAATGGGGCCCGGGTCAAAAAAAATTTGAAAGAATTTTAAAGAATCCATCAACGAGTAACGATGCATATTCGTTAATCGCATTGGGAAATATCTGGCTGCAAACATTGCATCAGAGTGTAAAAGATAAGGAGCGTGAAAGACGCCATCAGGACCGTGCTTTAGCCATGTACAAACAAGTATTGAGAACAGATCCAAAAAATATTTGGGCGGCTAATGGAATTGGTGCTGTTTTAGCGCACAAAGGGTGTGTGAATGAAGGCCGTGACATATTTGCACAAGTACGAGAAGCTACAGCAGAATTTTGTGACGTTTGGCTAAACATTGCTCACATATACGTTGAACAAAAACAATTCGTCAGTGCCATTCAAATGGTAATTATTACTTTGACCACTATTTAAAAAACTTTTATGGAATAGCCAAGTTGAATTAACAGTTATCATATGCGGATGAGTGTTTGCATTGGAAGCATAGTGAATTTAATGTAATTTAACTTTGTATCTACAGTACGAGAATTGCCTGAGGAAGTTCTACAAGTATCATCATGTGGAAGTGCTTCAATATCTTGCGCGAGCGTATTTCAAAGCTGGAAAATTGAAGGAAGCAAAGATGACATTATTAAAAGTATGTATCACTTGGGCAATCATGATGAACATTGATATTGAATGCAATGATATACTATTATATGCAATTTATTCCATTTTGATATCGATTATTAGGCCCGCCGAGTGGCTCCACAAGACACTGTTCTGTTGTACAATATTGCTCTCGTCCTCCAACGTCTTGCGACACAAATATTGAAGGATGAAAAATCTACATTAACAACAGTATTGCAAGCTGTACATGAATTAGGATTGTCACACAAATATTTCCAGTATTTAGCAACGCATGGTGATCGAATGGACCAACTTGCAGAAGCGGAAGCGAGACGATGTCAAGATTTGTTGTCGCAAGCACAATATCATGTTGCGCGAGCGCGAAGATTGGATGAAGAGGAGAAAATGTTACGAAGGAAACAAGAGGAAGAGAGGTCAGATATTCTTTATTCGCTTCGGTGAATTTATCAAATTAATATTTTCAGAATGAAAGAACAAGAATAATGATGATTTCCCTCATTTATAATTGCAGACAAGCGTTTAAGCTACGTCAAACTGAGGAACAAAGGAAGCTTGAAGAGATACGTCGCCAAAAAGAAGAGGCAATGCTACAGAAACGACAGGAATATGTGGAGAAGACAAAGAATGTACTGGTCTTTGGAGAGATGCCCAATGAGAAACCCGGTAAGAAAGGACGACGTACGCGCACGGATCAGTATGTCAGCGATAGCGGTGGTTCGGGTGGTGAAGAGCGTCGCGAGGACGCAGCTCCACGTGAGAAGAAACGTAAGCGGAAGGCCAGCGGCGAAGGTCGTAGTCGCGGCAAAGGCCGAAGAAAGAATGACGAGAGTGGTGGTTCTGAAAGTGATCGACCACGCGCGAAACGGGGACGGAAACTTGGCAGTGGTAAGAAGGGTCGAAAACCCGCACCTGAAGTGACACGAAATAATTCGCGCTTCTTATCAAAAGAAACAATTTCGACAAGTGAATCTGAAAGCGATAAAGGTGGAAATAATGCGAGTGGTGATGAGGCTGGTGGAAGTAAAGGTAAACGGCGAATTAGATCTGATTCTGAGGGGTCACGCGCATCAAGATCGCGAAGTGGTTCAAAGTCACGTTCGGTCTCACGTTCGCGCTCACGGAGCTCTGGTTCACGTAAAAGTCGATCACGTTCAAGATCAGGCAGCGCATCGAGGCGAAGTCGATCACGATCGGGGAGCGGGAGTGAATCGCGGAAAGGTCGATCGCGTTCAAGGTCTGGAAGTGGATCAAGGAAGAGTCGATCAAGGTCCAGGAGTGATAGCGGCTCGCGAAAAAGTCGATCACGATCTAGGAGTGGCAGTGGCTCGCGTAAAAGTCGATCAAGGTCAAGGAGTGGCAGTGGATCAAGACGTAGTCGATCGAGATCACGAAGTGGCAGTGGCTCAAGGAAGAGTCGGTCGCGCTCAAGGTCCGGGAGTCCATTGAGAAGAAGCCGATCTAAATCGCGTTCGCGTTCTAAGTCAAGGTCAAGAAGTAAAAGTGCCTCAAGATCCAGGTCCAGATCAAGGAGTGGATCACGTAGTCGATCTCGAAGTGCTAGTGGCTCAGCAAGGTAAATTTCTCGTTATAAATAATAAATCAAAGAAAAAAAAAAAACTATCCACTCAATACTAAATTTTGGGTTTTTGTTTTTTTTCGATTTCCAATCAGGTCAGCATCACCAGTGTCACGCAAATCCATTTCCGAAAGCGAGTAGACGGTCTTTCAATTTGGATGAAAATTATCTCGAAAAACAAACTAATGGAATATATTAATTAATTAACAAGTAGCTATAGTAAATTGAAGAATAAAATACGAAGAGGTGGGCAAATGAGTGGTAATTTGAAATAAAACGAAATATTTGTATTTATATGTTTGTTCATTTTGTCAACAAACCGTATTACCTTCAATGTAGTCGGCCAACTATTGATTTTTCCGTATCGCAAAAGAGATGACACTTGCAATTGCCGGACCACAAGTCAATTGACGTATAATTATTTCACGTGATGAAAATCTCGCCCACAGCAATACATAAACAAACAATATATATATATACACGTTTTCATGTGTTTGGATGTTACAAGGTAATTGTAATATCGAAAGCCAATATATCGTTGAAAGTAGATTGATTCCGGGGCGAACACGATGTGCGTTCAGGGATGGAAAAGGGAATAAAGTTTTGTGGCATGTCGAAGTCCATCCGACGGACTCTCCGAGTGAGACTATATCTGGGTATCATCAATATTGAAAGTAATTTGGTTCATCTCTATAGTAAGCCCCTCGACTGTGTATGTATGAACCTGCTCCAGTCACTTCGCATTGGCGGTGGCGGTGGTGGTGTCATCGATCGGTTCACCATCGCGTCTAGATTCTCCATAAATAATATAATGGTATACCACGTGCAATTATGCATCGAAATAGAAAATAATGAGTAGAATGGCCAAGTGAAGTAGATATTGCGAGGGGATATGAAGTATAATCCTCTATAAGCTTCTAATTGACTTTTCAGTATGGTATGAGAGGTGAATAATAGTGTTCTATTTCCATTCCTTGACTCTAAAAAATCAGTTGATAACAAAAGGGTCGAAAACAAAGAATTAAAAATATGAAGGTGTAATAGATGGATCTGACAGTTGAGTGTAAGGACTCATATAATATTAGTAGTCGATTTTTCTTCGTAGATGTTTCTTATTCCTGCTTGCGTTCGATTTACTTTTAGTGGCTTTGTCGTTCGTTCCTGTCTTTGTTCTTTTTTCTCTGAAAATCATAGAAATTCACAGAAATTCATGCTTACCTACTGTGTGATTTTCTTTCGGATATTTTTTGCTCCGGGTCGAAGAAACTGGAGTTCAGAATACAGATGCAATGGCTGACATTTCGAAACTTTGTTTTTTTTATGTCTCAGACCATTTTTCCCTCAACATTTTTCATCCTCATATTTTATTGCATATGACGTTTTGACGAAGCTTTCACAATCTTCTGGTAGACACTGATCCCATGTACCACACACAAGAAGCATCAAACAGTGTTGAGGAGCAAATATAGTCATTCCCAAGAGAGCGAGCGAGAACATAACCGAGTAGAAAAGAAGAAGTATGGATGTTGCGACATAGTAATAATGCATCATGGAATGTTCCGTGCTTTCACTCCTTTCTCATTTTGTGTATTGTTTCAGTTCGTTACACACTTTGAAATACTGCATCTGGATTTCCGCAGCTCTGGTTTCTGCAGTTTGAAGTTGCAATCGATTGCGTGTTAAATATTCGTGGGAATGTCGTTACCAACTTCCGTGAAACGATAGCTCAGTTTTAAATAATTTATTTTTTCGCTGAAAATAATGTCTAGCGTAAAATCCTCAGGGGTTCCTATGGACGGCTTAACAATAAATCTCACGGAGTTTGAGAATTGAGTTTTGCTTTATTACTTGGATACAAAAAATGACGAATCTTTGTAGGATTTAGTGACGTTTTTCCCATCTTATTTCATTCTCAAATAAATTAATCAAAAACTTAACCAAGCAAAGAGTCTGGATGTGATTCTATTGTCTTTGGCGCGTCATAATTGAGGAAATTTTCATTTCAACGAATGCAAGAAGCGTCATCTCCATCAGTTTTCGCGTCAAACTTTTGAATAATCCTTCATGAAAACACAGCGCTACATCTAATCCCAAAACTATTCAGTTGAAAAGTGTTAAATCAAGTTTAGAAATTCATCGGGGAACCCCTCCGTCGAAGCAGAAGAAAGTACCGACGGGAAACAGAATAAAAGATCTGCCAGAGTTGAATACGAACGTCAACTTATATATCTTCTTTACCTTAAGTTTATCTTGTTCTCCCTCACACTTATCTTTATTTCTCCATCTCTTTTGTCTAAGAAAGAACTTACTCTACGCGCCAAAGTTAGACTCGGAAATAAGAGACTGTTCCCATACTTTTTTAATTCTCACGATCTTTTTATATAGAGTTGTAGTGAAAAGACATAAATGATTATTGTCACTGTCATGCAAAATCAATTATAAATAATATATAAGGAAATTAATTCTAAATGTATTTATCTTTCAATTGGCGTATAGTTTAAATGTATGATAGACAAGTTGAATCATCATCTCATTTACGTCAGGGCGTCGACCCGCAGGGAACGATTTGACTACGGTGTTTCGGGTCGGCGGTTTGTCTGTCAATGTGTCGTGGGTATTGCGCGGACGCGTTGCCCCTGGTGAGACGTGTAGGTTTCAGTCAGGTTCAGGCCGTATCGTAGCACAGTACTCGCCCACATAAAGCTGTAATATACTCAATACAACTCACTCCTGCCCGTCCGCACAACAGTCAGTGGTAACCACCTTATTACACCAGACAATAATTCGTGTTCCAATTTTTTTTCCTGATCATCGATATATTCGTGAATTTACTATAACTTTTCGTTTTTTCTTCTTCAGAATTGTAGCATACTCTTCATTAACTGGTGAGTGTTTACAATCATTTCATCTATGAATTTGTTATTATTCATATAATTTTTTGTTCCACACTCACGAATCTGTTTGTTGAGAATTATCGTTGTTGAAATAGGTGAAATCATTTCACACATATGGCTTTTAATAGGGTAGACAATTGAATCGGAGTTCAGACGCGTATCGTATTTGTGTCAGTCATATATCGAATTGGGAGGGAAAGTAGAACAAAATTTCCCGACAGATGAAGCACTATGGAACGAAAATAAAAACAGTATAAAGGTTTTCGCGCGCTATTTCGATTGCACGTCGATCTGTTAATTGATTTTGCCGCGCGTCTATATATATATATCGATTGACTAGCATGCAATTAAGATATCCGGTTGCTTGGCAAGCTGTCTCACTGCATTCATCGGTGTACGTTGAGGACTATCGAACATCGAATATCTATCAGAAAATCCGACAGAGAAAAACGTGTCGTAAAAAAACTATTGACAGGCCTTTCTTTTATAATTGAAAGACTTTCATCTTGTGATGATCGGACAAATAAAAAATCGTGATGAAGAATAAAGGAAAAAAGGAAAGAATGGTGGATAGAATAATGGGTAATCGATATGGAAATAACAAAATGTGACATAAAAATTGTAAAAACATCAAAGAGATACAGTCATTTTAGCAAATCTCATTCACTAGAGATTTGTTAATATAGATCTGTGAGAATGAATAAAATATGTGACGTAATATCTATATATGTATATATATATGCTATTGAGGTTAAATTTCAATGGCGAAGCCAATGTATTCAATTCTGATGAGTCCAGCTGAAATTTATTGAAAACTGTCGCCAAAGTTAATCTTCCACAAACTGGAATGGAATTCTACGTTGATGAGAATACTTGGAAATTGCTGTGATTACTGACAAACGCTTCAGGTTTCTCGTGGGCCGTTCATTGTTTGAACTGATTGTCGGTTGGTGGTTCAGTCAAGTGCTTGGGATGAAGTTTATATACATGTATGTAAAATTGTCTGTCGCTGGTTGAACGGTGTCAAACCATCATCACACTTTTTCCATTGCCAGAGTTCACTCTAATCCTTTGCTAAACGAGAGTAGTATTCGACGGGAGTTTCATGCGTCCGTTTTTGAAAGGTTTTTTTCCCATCTATTCTCGCGTTTTCATTACTCTTTTTTTTTTACTCTGCAATTCAATGTGAAACACGATACGTTGATGAAATTAAATATTGGTTCGATTTTTATTTCAGTTTCGTTAACAAAAAAAAATATCCCTTTCTATACCACCATGAAAGTTCGTATGCATGAGTAACTCTATATGTTTTTAGAACGTCCAAGAAAGACGAACATATTTATAGATGTTGTGGAAAAATATCATTGCAGTAGAAGAAAATTATAACTGATTAGAGGAAAAATATACTTGATGATGCAGACGTAAATAATTGTGTCAATATTTTAGAGACGTAGTTCTAGTTCATCACATGAAGCACGCGTGTACCTAATATTTTTGATGGTTCACTAAATGCAGTTTTAATCGCAAATGTCCACAAACAAATCAGTGCACGCAACAGTAGTCAAAGTCTCTGTGCGATCGGACCAGCCTGAGTCATGTGGTTGGTCTCAATGTCAGATTACTGCACCAATTTCCTCGTGGTGTCCTCTATTCCAATCTCATCAACGTCCACCGATTTACTCTATCAAAAATTCATGATCCCGCAAACCGTGACATTCAGAATCAAAATTCAACTTGAACAAAAAGCTCCCGAAATAAGAATTCATATATTTTCACACTTTATATATTTTATATGATTATGTTCATGTTTTTTTATCTTTAATTATTGGTAAAGGATACAGGCATACGTAGACCATCAACTAATGTGATTTAAACGCGGATGCATACCGCGGTGGTATTCAACATTGGATTGAATTTAGGCCCGACCTAACCGCTCTCACGTTCAAATTAATCGAAGAGCCAGTTTTGATGCGTGCTTGAACTCCATGAAGGCCACCGAAATCAGTGGGAGTATAAGGGCAAAGAGACATAGAAAGAGAAGGGAAGGAAAAGGGAGAGAGTCAGTTGTAGGCTTACCTCAAAAGATTCAATTAATTTGTTGATCACTCGCTGTTGAAATGTGAAATTGATGATATCATCGTATCAATGATTAATTGGCAGTTTCGTGCAATGAAGATTGCTCATCATTATATTCATAAAAGAGAAGGTAATGAAACAAACTAAAAACCAAAAAACGATATCTGATGAAGTTATTAGAAAAGTTGAGTTACTGTATTGAGAAACTATTTTCGATCGCCAACACTGATTGAAGAAATGTTATCACTTTTGTTTAGCCTATTTCGTGAATTTAACATTTTGCAGTTGCCCTACTTGTGATATTGAAATGATTCAATTGTAAAATTTCCTTTTGGTGTTATCCATTATTTTTATTTGTTTCATGTGTCCAATGTATTCATACATGAATGCTTGTAAGTATTGTAGTCACGAGTTTTCAACTAGTCTCTTGCTCACTATTAACCTTCTCCATTTCACTCACTAAATCTTAAGCCGAGGGCATGATCGCGTCGGTAGGAGCAATAAGTTTTACTTGTGCTACGGAAGTACACTCGGGGTGCCTCACAAACTCGGATGTTTCTTGTATATGTAAGATAAATCCATTCCGAGTCTACATACATAAATACCTGCAAGTTACTTCACGAAGGTTTCGTGTTACCCAGATGACATATCTTTAATTTAAATACTATTTTAATTCATTCAAACACTACGTCGGTGTTGATACATTTCTATTGATCACGTTATTCATCAAGGTCAAGCGCCCAATATAATCTTATTAAATTACTTGCGTTCACATTTGTAGGAAATAATTATTTCATTACTCTATTATTCATTGATTTATGTTGGATCTACGAGAATAATAATATGCATGATTCTGGAGATTGGTACGTAAAAGGCGCAGAACTTGTATGAAAGGAATTTTTTTTGGTGATGAGACAATAGAAAAGATGTTAACACAAACGATACCGCTAATTAAGGCACAAAGGGTTAGAATAAACGAACGGAAGGGATGGAAGTTTTGAGTGAACGGGAAAGAATGTCTCGTTTCTTTTGTTTTTTCTATGAAGGAAAAAGAGTGAATAATAAAAGAAACTGAACTTGATTTAAGATGATTACCAACTCATCGTCCCACAAGTACCGTCAACTCCACACCCTGCTACATCTCCATTCTCCAGAAACACTTTACTGCTCTACGGTGTTTTTGATTGTTGCCTACGTCATGTGTAATTGAATTAATACAAATTTTCAGAGTACATTCAACAGTGGTTGTACACGTTCGAACATTATGTATATTCGTTTATTTCTACTAATTGTGGACATTATTGCAGCGTATTACCCTAAAAAAACATTCAATCTAATTTTCCTCTATTCTTGCTACAGATAATTTCAACAATTCATGCTTGTTTAATCGTCACATATACATGTGAAACCACAGGTGAAAAAAAGATGAATATTGAATTGTATTTAATGTGGTTATTCAATCTACCTAGCAGTGACAGATATTTACCTCTATGATTCGTGTTTGATGGTTTTTAAAAAAAAATTCTGCTCAACCATTCGAATTTATCGACTGTCTTCTATACGAATTTCACCCAAGTATACTTATCATTCAACGTAATTGATTGGTTATCGATAAAAAAGAAAGAATAAAGAGTGAGTCCTCGAGTTGTCGAATTAGTTTTCGATGAAATTTTCGAAGGGAAAAAAAAGTAATGAAATTGCTGTCCACTCACATTGGAATAAATTTTGAAAGAGCAAAGTTGGAATTGACGTTCGTGTAGCTTGACGTTTTCACTTGCTAGCCGTACTTTTTATCTCCAGAGTTGTGAGTTTTATATATATATAAAGTGCAACTGGGAATTTGTCTAAGCTGAGTACCGTCTCATCCAACGTGATAAGAGGACAACGAATGAGAGTAGATGAAAGGCGAAATAAAAAATGTACGTGAGAAAGGAGGTTCAGACGAATAAAAATGAAGAGGCATTGATAAATAGTTCTTTTTTCCAACTTGATTAACTGGAATAAGGGAAAGAAAATTCTATTAGACCAAAAAAAAATCCTAATTACAGAAAACGTTCTCTCTTTTCATATATAAATTCAAAAAAAAAAGCGTCTTTTCAAATATTATATTTCCCACTATGATTTTCGTTTAGATTTTTTTTTTGACTAGATCATTAGGGAAACTCTTAACTTTATTAAATTAGTTCGTCGTCGTTTGACTCTCGAGAACTCGTGGAAAACCGTCTACTGATTGCTGAGGCACTTTACAAGTGGTGAATGAGACAATTTGTGTGTTTTTTACAACTTACATACAAAGTGAATATATATAGACGATGAAAAGAACATAGAAACTATCACTAAATAAAAGTTTGTGAAGAATAATGGGGCATTTGACTATTAATATTGCAGTTTTCCACCGATGATTGTGTTGGATATACAAAAGAGCGATGAATCGCTACACAAATACACAAAATGTAGTGAATAAATAACATCAACAGACAGGAAGAAAAAAAGTTTGATGAGAAGTGAAATTCTTCACTAAAGCAGAAATATTTACAACAAATTCTGAAAATGAGGTGAATGATTTTGAAAAAAGCGTAGATGATGAATGTTTGTTTTGAATTCAATTTAGGAATGAAAAAAAATATAGATTAGGGCACATTGTACATCTAAATTATATGAATATAGGCTATGCATATACTCATGAAGTATATACAAGGTGCTGAGATTTATGATGATGACCTATCAAATCAATCACTTTATCGTACCATATTAACATCACACGAATGGGTGAGTTTTCATCAGCATTTGAAATACAATTTCTGTATGTTTTATTCAATGACACACAAAGATAATTCTGAAAAAGTCTCACGACATCATTAATTTTTCAATTCATCTGAATGCATTGCATAAGTACACGCGTACTCTGAAAATTGCGGGTAAAATTTCATTTCGAGAAAATATTAAGTTGAGCTGAGTACAATTAATATAATTAATTTCATAAAAAATGCGATGCCTTGCGGCATGGATTTTTGTATTCATCCTGATTGCAATGAATAATTCATAAAAATAATTCATTTCTAACCTATCATTGTATAGTCCGAGGAAATTGTAGTTTTCTCAATTGTCTGATTTGGTAACCATAAAAAATTTACGAAATTTCAGATTTTATTGTATGAGTGTGAGATTTCATATACGTAAATAACTAAAGAGGTCTATATAAGTGTTGAGACAATGTGAAATAGGGTAACGATAACTCCACTCTTTCCCCTTGGGAGTCTGAAGAAAACTTGTGATAAATCATTCTAGGATTTCTTTTGATGAGGCTGCGCTGTCGCCAGTATACGAAACGTGAAAGTTGTATATGCCCGAGAGCTATATGCCTATATATTTTACTCTCTTTCTTCCTCTTTCTTTCACTCACACTCGTTTTCATTCTGCACTTATTTTATCGTGTCAGTGTCACACGCCTCTGTGACTTGAAATAGAATATCTCCAACTCTGTTCCATTATTCGCGTATTCATCTGGCTGCCCATAAAAATAACTACATACCTCCCATTTATTTCAACATTTCTGACCGTACTTGGAGATTTTCTACTCGATTTATTTCATCGTAATGCAATTGAATCGCGACTAAATAATTTGATTAATAAAAATAAATTGATTTTTATGTGTTGGTTGATTGGATACTCGTCTGTGCATCATTTGTCTTTAAACCCTGTGGGAAAATGATGTTTCTTTTTTTTTTTTCTTTGCATTTTGCTTAAGAGGGGAAATAGGGTTAGGACAGCGTTTTCTCATTGATTTTTAGGAATTTTCTTATAGTATAAAAAATGAATATAATTTATTGAAACTTTGAAAATATCTTATACATATATTTAAGTAAATAATATGAAATTTTCAAAGTATTTTGTTGAAAAACACCGGAGATATCAGCTACCCCATATTGCAGGTCACCATCAGACTCGGCGATTTGCGTACACCCTGAAAGCCGCAAATTTCATCTGAAATCAAACGGAGTTGGAATTTACTTTCATTATATGTCTCTCTTCTATATGAAACTGAACGCTATCAAAAAAATTGAAAATTAAATAGTTTGCAGGGATCGAAACAGAAAAGAATGATTTTTGTCATATTTTACATTTTTTTGCAAAAAAGAAAGGAATTTTTAATTATGATAATATTCCGATTTTAGGCTCACATAGAGCGCATTACTTTGAAGAAAATACCTGCCAATTTTCAAAATGATTGGTTAAAAACTTTTCAAGCTTGAGTGTACGCAAAGACAAAAAAGTCGATTTGACAAAAACGCGTTTGAAAAAAAAATACCAAGAAAACCAAAGTCAAGGCAGTAATAAATTTTTTCAAATTACTTACAGGTTAATTTGCTATTCCAGCACCATAGAATAATTCTTCTTCTTCTTGAAATTTCTCATTTTAAGTTCGTAGCTTGTCTTTCAGGGCTTTTCGAGCTTCTTTGATCTCATGAGGAGTACTCACTTTAATGGCTTATAACAACAGAACGACTCAGAATTTTCATTAAAAATTTTGGGAACATATTTTTCAATAGTTTTACTAACGACTTATGAAATTGAAAAAAAAAAAATAGATTTTTTGAACCGTCTGTCCCTATTTCCATTCTTAAAGTCAGTTGACTTCAACTGTAACGACAAAACTACATCATGGGAAAACTACTGACTCAGTTTACTAGGGCAAGAAATTCAAATAAACTTCCAATAAATCTTTCAAGAGTTTTAAACTCCTGTAAGTTGTAGTGTTTATTATATTTTAATAGAAACATGGAAGTAAATTAGTAGAAGTGCAGTTTATCGAACTTGTCAAGTGCATTGAATCGTTTGACTTGTAGGCTAATTATTCAATAATCGAACTAACTTTAAAATATTTGTAATATATTTTATCACGGGTTACATGATGTATATCTACGTGAAAATATAGAACATTGATTCTTATATTAAGTCACAATTTCCTCAGCTAGTTGATATTCACGTTACTGATCATTATCACAAATGAAATATGGAAAAATATTGAGGTTTCGTTCATTTTACTTTTCTACCGTATTTGTTCTGGGACGAGCCACTTTCTGCTCGTCACAAGTGGTACAGTAAAAACAACTGCCAATGCGACTGCTATACAGACCTTCCGTTCGCCATGAAAGAACGAATGGCATCTGTGCCGACGGGAATTCTTACACGTATGTAGAATAAAAGAATTCTTGAAACTGTTCAATTATTGACCCGGAAAAATCGTTATTTATTACATTATCTTCATTCCATCACTGCATATAATGATGGGGATGTGCATCATCGTTATTCGTCATATATTCACTATATTTTATGACGATAAATGGAATTTTTACTACCCCCGAGCGTATCATGTCAATCAAGTTTATATAAAAATGTCTCTCGTAACTGACGATTTTGATGGTAGTTGTCATTGCTTTTTTTATATATCTTGGTGAAAAATCTTCTACCCCGAATATAAACTGGCCTCGCAAATTAAATAAAAATGAAAAAATTCTTGCGATTGCGATTAATCTCGGCATTCAGAACCTCGGAGAGAAAGAATTCGCAATTTTCCATTCGGTATAGAAAGACAGAAATTGCAATGTAATTTCAGTTATAGTAATGAAATTTTTTCATTCTATTCATACGGAATATATATTTGTATCATTCATTGCGAGTGGAAAAAAAATAATATCTGATGATTTTGAATAGAAGTGCATGAAAGGGTCGAGAGGTTTGAGCAGTTGATCGGATCTCCTTACAAATGAATTGTGAAGGCCGTAGGTGGATCTAAAAAATTCTAACTGAGAACTTCAACAGCTTGTACAGACATTCAGTTTGCCAGTATACAACACTTCAGGCATGTGAGAATGTATTGGATTCTTTTACTATACGTCATATTTCATCACAGCCACAGCAGAAGAGTGGGAAGAAGCGCTGTCATTTTTTTGTTTTCACTCAATTTTATTTTTCTCGCTTTACTTTTCATGATTTCAATTTGATTTTTTCTCTTTTTTATAGTTTTGTGAGAGTGAAAATTACAATGCTTTTGCATTATGCTCCCACGCTTTGCTGTCGATCATTCATACTGACCTGAGCAAAAGCTTCTGCTCCAGACCGGAAAAATGCAGGGGTTGAATTCTTTTTTCATTGACAGCAGCTCGGAACAGTGCTGCCGGGATATTTACGACATACACAGTGACATCGATTTTTTTTTTACATTTTCAATTGGATCTCGTTGGTGTAATAAATTCAAATTCCTGAAAGAAGTGGAAGGAATTGTTCCAATATTATTTTGCAGTGAGATGGAGAAAAAAAATTTCGTCGACAGTTGAATCACAATTTAACAAGAAATTATTTCATCTCATCAATTTTTGTGCGCAAAAAATTTGAGTATCGAACAAAAAAAATTCATAATGTTATTAGTTGAAGTACTGCATTGTACGGTTATTTATGAGGTTCATGGGCTTTTTTCACGCTTCGATGAATTCGCAAGAAAATTGGAATTAGAATAAGGTTCACGTGTGTTATTGAATATGAACGGTGATATGATAAAACTCCTGTGAACTTTGAAATACTTTGATATATATTTCAAATGAAACTGTTCATTTTCCTCCCGATGAGTAATTGCAATCAATTAAATAATTATTTCAGTTCTCTGAGTTCTTAATAATTTTTACGCCACATGTAAACGTCATCTTTTCCCACTAAACCGCTAGTTTACATTTTTAATATAGAAAATGCAATGGATATATTTGTTCGGTTTATTGTGCATTATGAACCTTGTTGGGATATTCACATCCTAACTCGAGCAATGTACAGTCGCGTACGTCTCCTACAAACATACGGAAATTAAGGGAGATAGACTACGGAAACTCGTTGGCGTATGTGTACTATGCAAATTCTATCGTAAACCACAACGAGACGACAATTAAGTCGTGCTAGAATCTGGAGCAGAATATAAAGTGGCAGTGAAGTACAGTTGACTGAGGACCGACAAAATTTTGCCCATTCTGTGAAATATTTCATCAAGTATTTTTTTTTTGAATCTTTAATATTCAGAAGTACGATTTTGCGTTGAATATTTTTTTTGCATTCTCATTGTTTGAATATATAAAGATAAGGAGTGGTCTGCCATAATTCATCGACATTTCATCGAAGTTGGATCGATGAAAGAAGTCACAGTGATGAAAATACGAGTATGAGCAGCCAATCCTATTTTTTTTCTACTTATTATCACGCTGAATGAAATGTCATGACGTCACGTCTCTTTAATGGGCACGGTATGCAAGACTTTAATGGGAATTTGTTAAGTACCCTATAATATTTATGACAATGTGTGTTGAGAGAGAATGCTTACTGGATCCAAACACAGAAATACAATTGAATTCACCAGCGGGTTTGTGGCACACATGAGAACTTCGCAGATAGAATAGAACAGAGATGATTAAAATTGTGTTTATAAACTAATGAAGTTTTAGTAACAATTGAATATACGATACAAATAATTTCATTAAGTTTCGAATAATATTTTAATACAATTATTTATTCAATACAGCAATCAATTTACATACAGAATATCAAATTGTGAAATTTTCGAAAAAACGGTATATGCATATATGCATAATAATTGAAATTCAACCATAAAATTCAGCCACATTTTTTTACCTAAGCCGCTTTCCCATAGTATTGGGTTCAAGGGGGAAAAAACACAAAGACAAGTTTGAAGGCAAAAAACTTCGATTACGCCACGCGAGGAAAACTTTCCAACCGCGTGACTTCAACTTCCTTGCTGTTATACTCCTGACATTTCACTATTATTTTCTCGGGTGAACCCAACCGTGGTCTCATTTTCTCTCTATTCCACCCTCTCTTTATCTCACTCTCTTTTGAGTCCTCCAGGACTTTGAGTAGTTTCAGTCACTATATGTTTACCTTGGCTAACCATACACTACGCAGCTTTCCTAGACATTACATATAGTATATTACACTACTAGGGCCGAAAGTATGAATTTCCTGCACTGCGCGCCGGAGGCCCGAGGCGAAGCCGAGGGCCCCACGGCGCGCAGTTCAGGG